>JAHIAM010018076.1:0-13057 GCA_021605205.1 Aegilops longissima | reverse complement strand
AGGGTACAATCAGAAGACTTACATCAGATCTAACTACATATGCATCATTATCAACAAAGGTGGTGGAGTTTGACGCAGAAGCCAGCTTTGACTCGTGGCCATCCCGATTATACCAAAGCTGTCGGGACCTCGATCCTAAGTCACACCGATCTAGCATGTAACACATCATATCACTTTGCGCTCACGACGGTATTCCACGGTGTCGCCTTACCATGGCCGGACCGCTTAGCCTTTTGGCTCACGATATGATAGTGTCGCTAGCATCCATATGACAGAGAACCCGGCCGACATGACTAGTCGTGAACCCAAAGTAGCACTAACCTATGGGGACAGCATACATGAATCACATCGAGCATGTCGGTCATCAACGATGAATTCGGGCTGTAGCATGGCTAACAGACTCCGTATTCCGGCTATAGCAAGTAGGCAGACTAATATCACCGGTGATATTTCGGCGATGTATATAGGAACGGTGAAACACATGCCGCCCAAAGTGTCCAAGCAGAGTGTGGCTAGTGACTCGTGAACTCGGCTGTAGTGACTACTATCGCCGTTAACGAGACTACATTTCCCATAAGAGAGGCTACCAAGGATATACAACTAGGTTGTCGGATCCCACACATAGCAATACAAGTTACACGACGCATAACATGCAAGTATGTGCTGTACAACATGGCATCACAACATAACGCAAACTCATATAGGTAAAGGCTCAAGAGCCACATAGCATTAATACAAACAGGGTCACATGACCCATCATACAGAGCATACAAGCAACAAGCGGAAGCATTACATGTCCGAAAGTACGCATAACTACAAAAGAAAAAGGCTGAGAAGCCTGACTATCTACAAGACCATCCCAAGGGTACAAGATCGAGCTGAGGCAACAAGCTACTCGTCAAGTCCAAGCGAACTACTAGTAAGACCGAGGTCTCCGCTGCAAAAACATAAATAAAGCAACGTGAGTACAAAGGTGCTCAGAAGACTTACATCAGATCCTATTATACATGCATTAGTATCAAGAAGGTAATGTGGAGTTTAGTTGCAGCAAGCCAGCTTTGACTCGTGGCTATCCTGTTATACGACTACAAGAACTTCTTTGAGGTGATATGGATGCACACGCAGTCCACTAGTCACCACACAATACACTACTATGGATTCATCCCTCGCCTCCATACGAGAAGGCCATCCATGGCACTCACACTTGTCTTGAGCATTTTAGAGTATCCACTTCAAGTTGTCTATATACCACGAAGCATCCAAGAAGTCCATAACCGAGGACACGGCTATTCAATAGATCATGATAACCCCGCAGGGTGTACTTCTTCACACACGCCTCACCACTTATCACCATGTACACGCTATGTACCGCAACCTTCAAGCGAAGCCATGAGGGGTGTCGGCCACGACCGACTAACCACACAAGACTCTAGCCCAGGTTTATCGCCTATTCGGTTCCATCCGCAAGGAGATCCGCCGGGTGTCGCCACGGCCCCAAACGATGTGTAGGGTTCTAGCCCACCATCCGGTGCCACTGGTACACCAGGCCACGGGTGCCTAGTCCGTCCTAAGCCCACCTCGCTGGGTGCCACTTGGTAGAAAAATAGCACTACCTACAAACACCAAAACTAGTTGCGACTCCGGACAGAGATCAAGTTGGTTAATAAGTCGAGAGGGCTTGGAGCGCCTTGAGCCCAATGTGTGGTAGTATCGAGTCATTGACACATGCATAGAACTCAAGTGCTTAAGGATCGGTTCCAAGGAGACAACCCACCATGTACTCCTACATGGCCTCTCACCGCTACCTTTACCAAATCGTGTTCACACACTTCACCTCAAAGATCGTAACATATCAGAACCTCCAATTCATTCCCAATGAATCAGACCGACACAACTCTAAGCAATAGCAGCATAGCATGGTAGGAACACAACATGGCTCAATCAACTCCTACACATGCTAGTGGGTTTCAACTATTTATCGGGCAATGACAGTCATGCAGAGGAATGGGTTCAACTACCGCAAGACAAAGTAGCAGATGAATCATTGTTGTCCTAATGCAATAACCGAGAGCAGGAGCAGAGGGTAGGATTGTATCGAATGAACAAGGGGTTTGCTTGCTCGGTAAATCAACAAGGAGGCACGCTTCATAGACAGTACTGAACGCCTCCGAGCGGACCTATCGAGAAGGAACGGTGCCGCAATCAATACACAATCATATGCAACAAGATGATGCATGAACATGGCATGTAGATGTGATGCTGTTTGAGCTAATGCAACTAGTATTCAATTTGAATGAAGTCCATTTGATCCAAGGATTCAAATGCATCTCCAAAATAAGCTCTTATAAATGCCATTCACATGTTTTCACTTATACAGCATGTATAAGTTGGTTTGTCATGCATGAAACTAGTACAGATGGAAAGATTGCATTTTTCTGATAATTTTTCATATATAAATTATTTCAATCTGAGCTACTGTTGAATTTATATGAATCAAGTTTTGAATATATTCGAATTCCTGATTAAATTAAATCCAGAAAACAAATAACTCATTATAGGCATGACGCCCGAAGTCAACCGTGGTTGATCAGTCAAACCTGACGTAGGGGTCCACACGCCAGGTGATAGTTAGTTAATAGAGTTAATTAGTTGCTAAACTAATCCTAACTAAAATTAGCAGGTACGGGTCCCACATGTCATCGCTGTGGGGGTAGTTAGCGGGTTGACCGCCATCCGCCGCTGAGTCACCGGGCGAGGCCGAACGCGGGGGGCTGGGTTGTCGCCCCGGGCGATCCGACGGCGGAGACCATCTCCGAGGAGCCGGTGCTCAAGATCCAGCTGGGCATGGGGAGGAGCTGGAGGCTGGCTCGCTGGAGTAGCGCGGGCGGCGGCCGGAGGTCGGACTCGAGCGGCCGCAGGCTATAGAGCTGGGAGGCAGAGGAGAAGGGGAATGGATGCAGCGCTCACGGCGATCTGGATGGCGCGACGGCGAGCTCGGGCGGCTGTGGTCGACGGGCGGCGATGGCGATCTGCGCGGCCGGAGGGGATGAAGGCGACGGCGACGGCTCCATGGGGCGCCTCCGCTTGTGTGGCTTGCGAGAGCCAGAGCGAGGAGGCGGAGCCTCGGTGGTCGGAGAGGCGAGGGGAGGCGGTGGCTGGCTGAACGGCGGCGGGCGGCGACGGCAACGCTCGGGCACGGGGGAAATGGCTAGGAGAGAACAGGGGAGAGGAGAGCGGTCGGGCGCGCGTGGCACGCCCGGCATCCAGGCGACGAGGGAGGAAGCAGGAGGTATGGGAGACGGGCTCAACCGACGCTGTGGTTGCTGCCAAGGCAGGCTCTCGCTCCCTCCGGCGCGAGGAAGGGACGATCCGGGCGCTACGTCCGGCTGGCTCGTCATTGCCACAAAGCACATGTGCCGTCATGTAAGTCCGTAAGGGTTTTTTCCTTTGTTTTTTTTCTAAAATTCTGCATTTGTTTGATTTAATTAAAATACGTGTCAGACCCCGATTCCAAGTCACATCGACCAGCCGTAACACCTCATATCACTTTTGCGCCTCACGATGGTATTCCTACGGTGTCGCTTACCATGGCCCGGACCGTATGTTTTGCTCACGATATGACAAGGTCGCTAGCATCCATATGACAAAGAACCCGAGCCGACATGGCTAGTCGTGAACCCAAAGCGCGCTTAACTCATGGGGATGTGCATAGATGAATCACATCGAGCATGTCGTCATCAACGATGAATTGGCTGTAGCACTGGCTAATAGGACTCTGATCCCGGCTGTAGCAGTGCTAGGCAGGACTCAATATCACTGGACATTTCAAGGGATGTATATAGGAACGAAGGAAACACATGCCGCAACCATGTCCAAAGCAGAGGTCAAGAAGGTGACTCCGTGAACCGGTCAGAAGCGACTACTATCGCCAGAAGCACTAGATTACATTTCCCCATATGAGAGGCTGCCATGATAAACAACTAGATTGTCGGATCCCACACATACCAAGCATTTCAAACATACACACAATATGCTCAATATGTAAATACAACATGGCATCACAACATAACTCTACAACTCAAAGTATTTTATTTAAGAGGCCCGAGGAGCCATACATATCATATCCATACAGGTAGTCACATGACCCAACACTCAAGTCATACAAACATACAAGCACATGCGAAGCAAACTAGTCGAGTACTGACTCTAGAAAGAAAGAAAGCTTGTCAAGCCTTTCTATCTAAAGTGGCCCTTCACAAGCCTTGGATCACCACCGGTGGCTAGTTCACTGCCGATGTCAAGGTCTACATAAAACCCATCGGAGGGGGCAGTGTTGTCGCTCAAAAACATTAATTACAAACATGAGTACGAGGTACTCAAAGTCTTACCACGTAATCCTATCATACATGCACATTCTCAAGAAGGTGGTGGAGTTATTTATGCAAGCCAGTTTTGACTCTTGGCTGCTTATCCCACGTGACACCACTTGAAAAGCATTTGTCGCACACGAGTCCACTAATCACCATCACAATACTCCACCGTGGATCCTCTCGCCATCCCACGAGAGGGCCATCCGCGTACTCACACTTATCTTGAGGCTTTTAGTAGTATCCATTCACTTGTCTATGAACCGATATAGGCAACCCGAAGTCCTTCTCCGTGACACGGCTATTCAATAGATCATATTAAACCCCGCAGGGTGTACTTTTCACACACGCTCACCACTTACCGCCGCTACATGACATGTACTGACAACCGCTGCTGAAGCCCAACGGGTGTCGGCCACAGCCTACCTAAACACTCAAGTCCCTAGTCCGTGTTTATCGCCTATTCGGTTCCATCCGCAGGAGTCCGACCGAGGTTTCATACAGCCCCGAACAATGTGTGCAGGGTTCCCGAGATACCAAACGGCACTCAGACACCGGCCACGTGCTCAGCGCAACACAACCCACCCCTAAGGTCACAAGTATGGCCCCCACTGCTACAAACACCGTAAACTACTTGCAACTCCCCGATCGAGAACAAGGGTGGTTAAGAATAGGGGTCCATTGGTTTCGCCCAATGCGGGTAGTAACTGTTTCATGGATCACAAACACAGATCTCAGTTCTTAGGGACGGCTTCAATGAAACAACCCACCATGTACTCCTACATGGCCTCTCATCGATACCTTTTACCAAAACGTGTTCAACACTTTCACTCGAACCCGACACAACCTTTCACTCCAGCTCATCATCCCAATGAGCCGCCGACCTACACAACTCTAAGCATAGCAAGTATAGCATGGTAGGAATCACAAACATGGCTCAATCAACCCTACACATACTAGTGGGTTTCATCTAGTTAATGGCAATGACAGTCATGCAAAGGAAGTGGGTTCAACTACCGCAGCACACAACAGTTTGAATCGTTGTCTTAATGCAGTAAACAAGAGCGTGCGAGAACATGGGTTTGTATCGAATGATCAATGGGTTGCTTGCCCGATGGAGTGGTGGTAGGATCGCCTTCGCACGGATATTCGGATTATCCTGAGGCGTAACCTATCACGAAGACATACCGAAAATAAACACACATGGCAATATGCAACAATATGATGCATGCTATGACATGGCAATATGGATGTGTGTTGGCCTAATGCAAGCTGAAACAAAAAGGGATGAACTCATTTGAATCAAAGATTCAAATGCTAGCTCATTTAAAATAGCCCTAAAGGTGTAATATCTTATTCTGCTTAAACATCAAGGTTAACTTGTTTTAATAAGCATGAAACCTGTACCAATGGATAGAATGGATTTTTTGATCATTTTTCATATATAAATCTTTGCATTTGGAGTTACAGATTAAAAGTTATGAATTTTTGAAGTTTGAACTATATTCTGGAATTTCCTGTAATAGAATAAATCCAGAAATTAATTTTGCGCGCCACCATGCCGTAATGACGCCAAGTTCAACAGAGACGCCTGTGTCAAACCTGACGTGGGTCCAGGTGTCGTGGTAATTAGTTTAGCTAAAGTTTAATTTAAACTAAACCTATTTAGTTACTGTGGCTGGGCCCACCGCTATTGACTCATCGAGTCAACCAGGCCCACCGTGGTCAAAGTCAACGCCGCTGCACCGGCGCTCAGCCGGCGAGCCCGACGCGGTGGCGGAAGTGAGTTTTGCTGCTTGCAACCAAACGAGCCATGAGGGTGGCTATGGGTAGTCGGGGACATGCCGCAGCCTTCGTGGAGTTGGTTGGGGCCTGGCCCGAGTGGCGCCACGACGACCTAGGCGGTCACCGGAGTTCGGCCAAGGCGTAACTCGAGGCTAGGGGTCTCGTGAGGTGCGGGAATGCATGGTTAGGAAGGCGCAAAGGCGTGAGTGCGCTAGACACCGAGAGTTGGCCGTGGGTGGCCGAGCACGCCGCGACGAGCCCACGGGCGGTGAGTGCGGTTGAGCTCATGCGGTTGCTACACGACTCGAGAGTGAGAGAGGAGGAGAGGAGAAGGCAGCTCTCAAGGATCCCGGGAAGCAACCGCGGGTCGGGACGGACTGTTGCGGCGGCGCTGAAGGGGATCTCCGCGACGCGGGTTCGGCGAGGTCTGCAGTAGTGGACTCCGGTCACTTGAGCATGCGGGCTCGCTAGCTCGTAGAGGAGGGTGGAGCTACTAGACACGGTGGGAGGAGCACGGACGGCGGGGAGCGTGGTTCACGATTTACAGCGTGGGTTGGCGGTGGCGCCGCCATGGCGGGAGGCGAGAGAGGAGCCGGGAGGAAGAGAGGTGTCCGAGGGGTTCGAGAGCAGGGGAGCGACCGCCAAGGGCCGGGTGAGAGGAGCGGCGAAGGGCGATTAGGTGCGTGGCACCCATGCGGTGCTCGCCAGCCAGCACTGGCTGCTCGTCAAGTCGAGCTAAGCAGCCACGCGCTGGGTTGTTGGCTGGGCCGCAGGGCTGTAGGTGGCACTGTGTAAGATTTTCTTCCTGTTTTTCTTTTTCTATTTTTCTGCAACTTTGTGGAGTTTTTAAAAATACTTAGATGGCTCCAAAAATCACCAAACTGCACCAGGTCCATTGTTGGAATATTTCCAACATGAAACATTTCTGTTTGGAAATATTTGGGCATTTGCAATATTTTATATAATTTTAAATGCCCAAACTCAAATACTTATGATTTAATTCAAAGACCTTGGATGACCTAGAAAATGGTGCACCACTTTTAAGTGAGGCTCGACCAAAGCAAAGGTGATGAGCATTTTTGAAGGGCATTTCGTGTTCATTGAAAATAATTTTAGTAAACCCTAGTTGATTCAAGAGGGGTTCTGGGGTTCTGCTCTTCCCATTTCAAATTCAAATGAAATTTAAACATGATGCACACTAATGCATGGTCTAACTAGGATGTGACAACTCACCCCTCATCAAATGAATCTCATTCCGAGATTTAGGATCATATGCAAAAGGTGGGATACTGTCGAAGACATCCTCCCTTTCCCAAGTTGCTTCTTGCTCGAATGGTTTGACCATGACCCTTTAGAAACTTGATATTCTCGACGCCGAGTGGTACGCTCGGCTTGATCAAGGATACGAACGGGATATTCTCGATAGGTGAGGTTATCTTGAGATCAAGCGCTTGTGGTCCACTCCACGGATAGGATCTCGAGAAGCAACCGAGTTGGGAAACGTGGAAGACATCATGGACTTTGGAAAGATGCGGAGGTAGTTCCAATTGGTAGGCAACTTCTCCTCGCTTGGCAAGAATGTGAAAGGGTCCAATGTAACGAGGAGCCAACTTGCCTTTGATATCAATCGATGGGTTCCTTCAAAGGAGTAACCCAAAGGTAAGCCTTCGCCATTTCATAAGCCATAGGCTTATGCTTGCGGTCATATTGGCTCTTTTGACGAGATTGGCTGTTTTCATTTTCACTAACAACGCGAACTCGCTTCTTCTCGCTTCTCGAATCATATCCGCCAAAGAGTTGTCTCTCCTCGGTTCCTTACCGCTAAGAGGCGCTCACATTTCCACCATAAAGAACTTCGAAGGAGCTTTTGCTTAAGCTAGCTTGATAACTATTGTTATGTTTACTCGGCTAATGGAAGGCATTTCTCCCAATTCATGCCGAAAGAGATGATGAAGCTCAAGCATATCCTCTAGGATTTGATTGACTCGCTCTACTTGACCACTTGATTGAAGATGGAATGCGGTGCAAAGGAGAGACGAAGTTCCCATAGCATTTTGGAAACTTTCCAAAATCGTGAGGTGAAGAGACTTCCACTGTCCTGAGTTAATCTCCAATGGAACACCATGAAGAGACACTATTCGAGAGATGTACAAATCAGCTAGCTGGCTAGCGGTTATACTCTCACGAACGGGTAGGAAGTGGGCTACTTTGGAAAGACGATCGACACAACGAAGATAGCATTATTCCTCTCTTGGTCCCGGGAAACCCGTAATGAAATCCATACCGATTTTATCCCATTTCCATTCAGGAATTTCTAAAGGTTGAAGGGTACCAGCAAGCCGCTGATGTTCTGCTTAACTCGATTTACGCAGACGCCGAATTAGCAATGTATTGAGCGATTTCTCTCTTCATCCTAGTCCACCAAAATCGCGTAGGTCTTGATACATTTTAGTACTACCGGGATGAATGGTGAGAGGAGATTCATGAGCTCCTAAGGATCAATCGCCTCAGTTGCGCGACCTTGGGAACCACTAGACGGTCTCCAAAGAACACGACACCTTGTTCATCAATGGAGAAACAATTGCTACTTTTCTTGATGTTTTCTTGATGCGGAAATTCTGATTACCTTCGTGCTTTGATGATCTGATCCGTAAGGGTAGGTTTCGCCACCAGTGGTGGAAAGGAATCTTGAGGAACAATGTGAAGATTAAGCTTACTAAATTCGTGGAGAAATGGTTGACTTTGTTGTAACATCAGATTGTTACAATAAGATTTTTGACTTAGTGCATCAGCCATGACATTGGCTTTGCCTGGGTGTAAGATATTCCTAAGTCAATCTGTATCAATCTCACCCAACGCCTTTGCCTCGAGATTCAAACCGCTGGGTGAAGATGTATTTCAGACTTTGGTGATCGGGTAGATTTCGAACGACACCAAGAAGGTAATGTCGCTGTGTTTTGAGTGCATGAACCATCGCCGCAAGCTCTAGATCGTAGGGATAGTTATCCTCATGTGGACGCAAATCGTCGAGAAACGAGGCAATCACATGACGATCTTGCATGAGTATGCAACCTAGTCCTTGTCGCGAGGCGCCGCAATAGATAATAAAGTCCTTAGAAAAACTGTGGAACAAGCACGGAGCAGATGTCGCCTTTTCAGCCTCAAAGCTGAACTCGCACCGTGGCGCCCATTCAACTTCTTATCTTTCTTGAGGAGTTTGTTAGAGGTTTAGCAACTTTAGAGAAATTTCGACGGTTAAGCGGCAATAGCTAAACCGAGGAAACTTCAACTTGCTTGACCGATTCAGTGGAGTCCAAAAGGACGGCTTGAACTCGCCGGATTGACAAAGAATGCCCTTACCAGAGATTACATGGCCTAGATAGGTCACTTCCGTAAATCAGTAATCACACTTCGAGAATTTGGCATAAAGGCATGCTCAAGTTTCATCAATACTAGCCTTAGATGTTCGCATGTTCTTCCTCATTCTTGGAGTAGATGAGTATATCATCGAGGTATACCACGATGAATTTATCCAAATACTCCATGAAGATTGAGTTCATTAACCGAGAGAAGGTGGCTGGAGCATTGGTTAAACCAAGGATTATGATGACGGTACTCAGACATTATAACGAAAACAAAGGCCGCTTTAGGAATGTCCCTGTTTTGATTTTGATTTGATGGTAGCCCAACCTCAAATCCATCTTGAACAGATCGAGGATCCAAATGAGTTGATCATATGATCGTTGATCCCGGGAGCTGATACTTGTTCTTGATAGTGACCAAATTGATGTGTCGGTAATCCACAACCATCCGATCCGCTTCCATCCTTCTTCTTGACGAAGAGGACGGGCAAGCCCATGGAGATGAACTAGCATGGATGAAACCCTTTTGCAAGGACTCATCGAAGTTGTTTCTGTTCGCTAGTTCTAGGGGTGCCATCTTATAAGGTCTTAGAAATTGGGATGGTCCCGAACAAGATCTATCACGAACTCGACATCCCTCGCTGTGTGGAACACCGCAGTTCTTCCGAAAGACATCCGAAAATCACAGTATCACCGAATATCTTCGAGGTCCGGAAGGGGTTGGCATTTAAAGAGTAAAGTCGGCGCTGGCCATTCGGGTTAAAACATTAACTGCCTTGCCCAAGGATGGGTGAGTTGAACAGTTCTAGTAGAGCAATCAATCTTAGCATAATTATCACATCCACCCATACCCAAGATGATGTTTATGTCCGAGGACTTGAGAGCTATTAAGCAAGAAAGACTAATCTGACAAGAATTTCATTCCCATGACTTATTCTAGAGGTTTGCCATCTAGAACCGTGGGGTCTGAATTTCCATGGAGGTATGCATGTCATGTATCGTGGTGTGCAATCGGCATAGCTCTCTTAAATAAATGAATGGGATGCTCCAAGATCAAAAGAAACAGCCCGGATGACAATTAACAAGGAGCGCATCGAGAACGACGTTGGGGTCCCTATAGGTTTCTTCAACAAACATAGTTGACATGGCTGAAAGGGCACTGGTTTAGCATAGAGCACCTTTCCGCCGGGCTTACCACGGCCAATGATTTTCCTATCCGACTAGGGTTGTTCGGGGCACTCATGAATGTAGTGGCCCGCCTCTCCACACTTGAAGCAAGTTATCATATTGGGGCGGAGCAGCATTAGCAGCGGGCCTCCATAAGTCTTGGGCGGAACATACCGTTGGGGCGAGGCGCCAAAGGATGGCCTCGGTGAACTCCGTGGCGAGCAAAGATTTGAATCCAAACCCGGGCGCTCGGGATCCAGAGCCGGATGAAGAACCGTAGTCACATGCTTGAAGATTCAAAATCAGACCGCCTAGCCAAAGACCGAGCATTTATTGACTAGCTTTCTCGAAAAGAAGTACTTATGCGATTTAAGGTCTCGACGTAGCTCAGGGCTGTCCTCGCGAACCTTGCCTCGCTTTACGCCCAGAGAAACTTCTTCGGGAGCATAACGTTGTTCCCAAACTCACGGGTCAGAAGCATTCACTTTGAATGTTCTTAGTGAAATTGCAGAATTCCTCCCTTGGCGTGTCCATGAGACCTTTCCTCGATGTGGTACTACTTTTAAAGCTGCACTGAATTCAGCCTAAGTAGTAATTTGTCCAACCTACCATAGCCTCATAATTCTCCCACCAAAGGCCAGCAGGCTTTGTGATGATAAGCGGCAAAGTAACCTTATCAGCTTCACCCACGCTGGCAGAACATACCAGGTTGTAACACCCTGATGTAACTTTCCATATTTGTAACTCCAACTCTTGCCATTTTCGCATTGTGATATGATATTCTCCGTGGTTGGGTTTTTTCTTCGCTTTTGCATTTTGTCCATGTCATGCATTTTATATCATGTCATCATGTGCATCTCATTTGCATACGTGTTCGCCTCATGATTCCGAGCATTTTTCCGTTGTCCGCTTTGCAATCCGCACTTATGTCCCCGCGCCCTTTTACGCTTTGCAGGGTACTAAACTTCTCGAATGGACCGAGGTTTGTCAAGTGGCTTTGGTATACCACCGTAGACCACCGTCAAGTTTCGTCATTTGGAGCTGCTTGGTACTCCAACGGTTAACCGTGACTCAGAAGGCCTCTTTAAGTTGCAGCCCAACACCCTTCAAAATAGTCCAATAACCCATCTAAGTCACTTCCATGCTCTCCGCTGCTTGATCACGATCGTGGTAAAACTACACCTCATTTGGACTCTCCTAGCTCCTCTATGCCTATATATACACCCCCCATTCCAAATCACGCAAACCTAGCCTTCCCTCCTTCGCTTCCGGACACGTCCGGTCCGCTGACGAAAAACCGCGGCCAGGCCTGCCAATCGGGTGCCGCCACGGTTCCACGTCCGCCTCAACGCGCTAGGCTGATCGGGCCCGAGCCCATCTCTCCTCCGTCGCGCTTCCCGGCCTCGGGCCGCTCGCTCCGCTGGCCGCTCACGTCCTACGTCTGGCCACTCGACGGCTCCGGCCAAGCTGCCGCCATGGCCCGCCTCGCCGGCCTCTCCTCTTCCTCCCTCTTCATCAGCCTTTAGAGCTCCGCAGTCACGCCGACTCGATCGATCTGATCGAACCTGGGTTGACTTCTTCCCCATAAATTCGTCAAGTTTTTTCCGTGATTAATTTGTGGCATTTTCAACGATCATAACTTTGCACCTATAGCCCGCTTTCAGCGGTAATATGTCAAAATGTTCGTCGAAGAGTAGATCATTTCATCTCATTGCATCATTTTCATTTGAGCTCATCTTGATGCCCGAAATGCTGTTGAAGAGGGCTATGTGATGTTAGTTTCGCTTTTAATGTAACATGCACTTTTGTCATTTTTGCCATGATTGATGTGCACCCTATGAATTTGAGTCCTACATGTGTTTTGTAATATGCCATGCCATCTTTCCAGGGGTGTATGCCATGTATTTTTGTGATCTATGTGGTGACTAGCACAAGCATGCAAACTAGGTGTCCTGATGTTGCTGATTTCAGCTGCTTTGTCGATATTTTGATGCCATGTTAACTTGATGCTACCAAGAGATCCATGCATATTTTGAGATACTTCAGTAAGGATGTTTTGAACATATGGTTATGCTCTATCCATCCATGCCTTTGTTTGCAATTATGGAGTGCCATAGCTTGAGTCAATCGAGCTCTACTTTTGCTATAAAATGTTTCCTGATTGTTTACATGTTATTCAATTTTGCCAAGGTTGTTGTTTGTCCGTTGCATGTGTTGTTTTGCCAATTCTTCTTCCATGCCTTGATTTGATGTTAGTTTTCATAAAGGCCTTGAGGGTTTGTTTTTTTCATGCCTTTGTTATTGTTTTTACCCCGTAATGTTAATAAATTGCATTTGAATGGGGATTTTTTTTCGTCCTTTTGGTTTGGCAGGGGC
>JAHIAM010018070.1:0-17254 GCA_021605205.1 Aegilops longissima | reverse complement strand
AAATTTCTAATGCCATTGGAGTTTCAATTCCATCCTTCAAATTTGAAAATAGTTGGAGGTAAATACAGAATGCAAGAGAAAGGAAAACCATAACGAACCCGCCGAGAACAAATCTTTCCTTTAAGCGTGAGTTGGGATTCGAGTGGTGGTCCTTGCTTTGGGCACCGCACCCTTTACTAACGCTGTGTTTGGGTGTTGTGGAGATTGCAACTGAACGGGTTACTATCTTGGGTTAAAGAAGGTGTAGCTGGTTCTTCCGTCAACCGGTAACAACGAGAGTCCCATGGGTGGATCGGTCCTTGGGCAAGTACAACCGTGGTTCTATTGCATCAACGTAGCACTATTTTTCAAGAACGTGTTGTTACTCCCAGATACCCACGCCTCCAATTCAAATGGCTGATAAACAAGAAAAGTAATTGAAAGTATTTGTATGATAGAAAGGTGTGGATAGGGGGAATAAAAGGGGCATGAAATAATTCATATTTATGTTGTCTAACCAAACAGGATAGCATGACACAATTTCAATATATGATGGCTAACTAAAAGGATAATGACAAATTTCACATTATGATGGCTAACTAAAAGATGGAAAGACATAGTTAAAATATGAGACTATGTAAAAGGATGACATGACATAACTATATAATGTGTTTATTAAATAGGTTGGGCCATAATTCACATACATTCAGGATAGAATGCCATAATTCAAAATATGATGATGTAAACACTAAAAGTGAGATGATATAACTATATGATGTCTTTATTAAATGGGTTGCCATATAATTCGAAGATGATGTGTATGTACTATGTAAACATGATGGCATGATATAATTCAAATATATGATTTATATAGGCAAGTAAGATGGCAATCCATATATGATGTAAAACTGCAATGCAAGACAACATGCATGACATGGGTAATATAACCCTGCCAAGTTTGAGCATAGACCGGGGGGAATAGGACTTCATCCCTTTAATCCTCCTAGGAGTTTCAGAATAAAGAAGATGTCCCTTCAAAGTAGCATTGTTCCCCAATATTTTGTTTTACCCAGATACTTCCATCACCAATGGCTGATGCACAGGAAGAGTAGTTGAATATACAAATTTTCAAAATGGAACACGAATACAAAAAATATAGCATGATATAATTCAATACAATGATTGGCTAAACAGCATGGCATTGCATAATTCCATATATAATGCCTTTAAAAATAGATTTATAATTCAATATATAATGTCTTGCAACAAGATGGCAATGCATAATTCAATATATGGTAATTAGACACCAAGTGGCATTCCACAAAGCATGTCTAAACTAATCAAATGACATAGCAATGCAAGAACCATAGCACGATATGAGCAAATAACCCGCCAAGTTAGAGCAAACCTGGGGAATAGGACCTATCTGCCTCTAATTTCCTCCGGGAGCTATCCAGAACAAAAGATATGCGCTTGCCGATAGCTAGTCCGCTCAAGACCTTGTTTTCACTCCAAATTTGCCATCACCGGTCAAATGGCTGATGCAAAAGACATTGAATGTACTAACATTGTTGAAAATGTAAGGATGGCCTGATATAATTTAATATAAGATGATCAAGGGATGGCATTGCAAAATTCACATATATGATGCCCCTTAAACAAGATGGCGTGATAATTCACAAAACGATGAATAAACTAAAAGCATTCGCAAAAGGATTCTAAACAAGGATGACATATTTGATGTATAAAGGGCAAGACACCATATGCATGATATAACCAACATCAAGATGCCAAGTTAGAGCGAAGACCTCAAGGGGTAAATAGGAGTTGTCTTCCTTCCGAATCCCCTCTAAAAGATATCTTCTCTCGAAAATCCAATGTGGAGGGGGCTGCCTTTGCGCCACCATGGAGCGGCCCGATGAAATTTTATTGCCAAGCAAGGCTCCCTTTTTCTAATGTTCGCCCATTGTTTAAATAACGCATGCATAGGAAAAAACATAGTGAGATTATGTAAGGAGTGCATGAAAATCCAGAGGATGGTAGCAACCGTGGATAGACCCAAACCAATAATAGCAGATAATGGCTTCAGTTAAAAAACAGAAATGGCTTTTTTATTTTGTTTCCCACCCAACATGAAACTCATAGTAGACACCGGAGATTAACCAGAAGTAGATAGATACTATTGATAGGCCCGATATGTTCCCCACAACCATTTAAAACTCAAGTTTGACCATTAGTTTGGAGCGACAGTCTAATCTGAACAGAGATAAAGTAGCATGTAATATTGGATGAAACGAAGGACAAAGAGTGCGACCTCTCTTATGACCCGAGTCCTCGAGGTCATCTGCTTGATGATGGTAATGCAGTTTAAATAAAGGGAAGAAGATCCGAGGAGGAAAGATGCCTGACCGGATCCCTTGGACCTTTGTTGGAGCAAGAGTGGGTGGACGACCAAAGAGAGGGACAAACCACGCAATTTTTTTGACAACTATTGTAAGAGAAGTAATTTTAAGGGTCGCTTGAATTGGAGGATTCCAACAATGCAGGATAGGAAATAGAAGGAATAGGATAGGAATGCACGCAAAAGAGAATTTAAAACACGGATTTCGCTAACTGGGTGTTTGATTCACAACAATTGAAGATCAGGGATGCAAAGAAGCATGGTGAGATTAATCAAACCACAAGAAAATGTACGGTATAATGCTATTATGCTACTATCTCTTAGTCTTGTGCTTCATGAATAGGAATTTAAAAGGAGGACAAGTGAAAATTAAAATTCCTCTTTTTTTTCAAGGAGACACTAAAGGAACAAACCGGCTTAGTGGACAATATATATAACATGTGAGTAAAAAGAGATGCAACAAGTGTAAACCTTTGGTTTCCATGTCGATCTCAGCGGATTGGGCGGTGAGGATGTCCGCGATTTGCTGTTGGGGAGGGGAAGATCTTAGGCCCGGAGATGGAGCCCGAGGTAGCCCCTGGTGATGGAGGGTTTCCTTTGGAGAGCCCGTGAGTTGTACGACGAGGCAAGGGAAAGAAGGACAACAACGTTAACCGAGGGAATTTTAATAGCATTCCAAACATGAGTAAAATACATAACCACAAAGTGCTAGATGTAAAATTACATCAGCCATCTCCAACTTAATCCAAATGAATTTAACCCTTTAAACTGAACTTAATCGTTAAATGAATTTGGCCTTTAAACTGAATTTTATCAATTAAATGAACGCACTAGCAAGGGAGGCTAGCCGTCATCGATTTTTTCATCTCTCTCACCATTTTGCAGGTTGGATACGAAATCAAGGGCATGCGGTTCATCTTCAACCTCCACCCCCGAGCCGCCACCACCATCGCCAAACAAAGCCCCCGGTCAGGATTCCGGGCGCCGCCCCCTACCAAAAACTCCCCATCAAACCGCGCCCCCGCCATCCTCTAGCCCTCGCGGAGTTTTCCCCGACAATCCCCACGCCACCGCTTTCGCTAACGCCCCAACCGCCCGGGCACCACCGCCCCATCCTCGAACCCTAAGATAATGGGGTACCCCGATGAGCCCTCCCCGGGGCTGGTTCTTCCCCCCGAGCCCCCAACCCGAAAATCGCCAAAAGTCGATTCACCGCAAGTGTAGCTAACCAGCAATCGCGCAAGACAAGAGCAAGAGCAGCACGGCAAGAGCAATAGGAAGAGAAGACCGGCGGGGGACCGAGAGCAAGAGCAGAGCAGCAAAGACGAAGCGAGGCCAGCAGCAGCCCTTGATGTGGACGCCACCGGGGAGCGACGCCGGGAGGGGGCGGGCGAGCCAGGGATGGAGCCCGCGGTCGGTTTCGGACCGAGCGCCGAAAGACCGTGAGATCGAATCAAGAAGAAAATGTTGGGATTAGTGTACAACCCTTTTGGCGCCGAAGGGCCGCAGCTTCATCCGAGGGAAAGGTGATGATGATGTCTTCCGGTGGTGGTGAAGGGGTGGGAATGGAAAGGAAGACAGGGGAACATCGGGCCCTTGGAGGTGGAGGACGGGTGGCTGAACCGGAGGGACGGAGATCGACGACGGATCCTCATCCGGCACGGTGGATGAGGGACGCCGAGGTTTGGTTGGACGACGCTTGGGGAAGAGGCTCCCGGCGGATTTGAAGGGTGGGGGTTTCGTCCGGGTTTTCGCGGCCCTGTGTAATGGGCGATGGGATGGCAAGGGGAACCATGGCTTAGAGACGCCTTTGTCCAAATGTGGGTAGGAAAGAAGCCCCCACCGATTTGAGGCGGTTCTTTGGTTCAGGGTACCACGGGCATTTTGGTCGGATTTCACAGAGGTGGGAGTTTTTCCGCCGTTGTAATTTCGGAATAGCAAGGGGTTGAGATGGAGGGGTTGTCGGAGCACAACGAGACAAAGATATATCTTAAATATTTCGGCTAATAAGGCTGGTTGAAATTTCCTAAGTTTAACGGTACTGACCAAATCAATGCGATACAAATGTCATTCAAAACTTTGAATTCATGTTATGTTCAATTAAATATTTCGCCAACGGTATAATGCATGCCATCTACTATCAAATGAACGCTTTAGTGCATTCCAAACGATATACTACCGCTTCAATATGAACTAAATTTGAATTCCTTTCATTTGAATAAGATCTACAGAATGATTGTTGTGAAGTCAAAGCATTTGAATTGCTTTCCTTTTTAATAAGATCTACAATCATCATTATTGTCAAGTTAAACCATCGCTTTGTATTATCTTCACAGACACCACATGATTAGTCTCGAGTTACATATGAACTATGTGTACTATATGAACTCAACTAGATTTTTGAATCCACTTTATTTTGATTTCAAATCACATTACATTTCTAGCTCTAGCTAGATCTTCATAATCTAAACCATGTCTCATATGTATAATGTGTTTATCACATTATGTATGGTGCCCCGCCTCACCCTACAAGTATTTAGATGTGAGTTGCAAACACCACACATTACCACAAATTCAAATAAAATGTGAGAATGTTCGATATATAGTATTGTTTAGATTGTTCAAATTTAGGTAAGTGCAAACGCCACACATTATCACAAATTCAAATAAAATGTGAGATTGTTTGATGTATAGTATGGTTTAGATTGTTCGCATTTGCGTGAGTTGCAAACGCCATGCATTATCACATTATGGTATAACATGCACAACACGTATCACCGCTATATTCATGCATGCAATGTTTAAAACACTATGATCTCCTATTCAAATATATGAATCCCTTTCATATCAAATTATGATCTTTGTTAGTCTCACACCCACACAATCCTCTAACCTTTGTAGCTACCACTAACTTTCTCCTGCATGCACACGCCTCCCCCTCCCCCTCGCATTCTATCCACCCAAATTCATTTTTTTTTCTTTAGGTCCTTCTCCCTGAGTCTCCAACTCCTTTCCGAACACACCGACGATAAACCTCTCCAATGTGCCTGCCTACAACATACACACACACCTTCAATCTCCTCCTTTATGTGTCCTTGCCTGTTCTCATATACGGTGACACAAGTAAACTCCGCCTCTTTTCATCGATCTCACAACCGCACCTCCCCCTATCTAGCTAGTAGTTGGGCCTCTCGCACCACCTCCTAGCTCCATTCTCTCCGCTCATCCGCCCCATGGGCCTTATTTGCCTCTAACAAATGGACGACACCGACCGATCTCTCCTTATACATATAGCTAGCTAGGTCCTTATAACTCGCTTTTACCCACACGCCGATCGATCTACCTCATTAGTTGTGTCTCCCTTCCTCCCAAAACAAAAATTGATCTACCGATCTAGTTAGGTTTCTTACCAAACACATGGTTCCCTTCATCATCCATGGATGCGCCCCACAGATCTATCACACAGGTGCACACAAAAAACACATCCCCCTCTTATTGATAACATTGCGTTCCACCTCGCTTGTCTAGTAGGCCTCTCCCACCATCTTCGAGAAGAAACCCATCACCCATCCAGCACTCTACCCCCCTCTCCCTCTCTCTCCTCTCTCTCTCTCTCTCTCTCTCTCTCTCCGTCCCATCATATTTCCCCCTTCCTTATGTATGGATGTCACCGATCTCCCTCAAGACATAGTTGGGTCTCTCCTTCTCAACACATATACGAAGTCGTTTCTACCTCTATAGTTAGGCCTCCGCCACCCCTCCCCCACCCTCCCCCCACACACCGAACATCGAGCGCCTAGTCATGTCTCCCCGCCACACACAAACTTGACATGTGCCCTCTAACCCGAGGCCACCCCCATATCTTTGACTTGCACACACAAAATTTGATGGTCTTCATCGATCTCGACCCACCCACTTGATCCTTCTTCGACTCTATCGATAGCTATGACCCTCCTCCTCTTCTCGTGGATTGCCCACCCTCTATGTATGATATGGATAGGCCTCCTTTCACACACATTGCATGCAAAATTTTGTTTGAGATGTCATCCACATATTCCCAAAAAATTCACAAATCAACCCCCACCCCACCCCACCCCAAAACAAAAAACACTCATTAACCGGGTTTGTATCTCTCACACACACCCACGGGGGGGGGGCGGAAAGAGAAGAGGTGCATGCACGGAGCACTCCCGCCTCTTTCCCAACCACACCTGCTGGTACACGGTGGAGCCTATTTCTGAAAAAAGGCAGCCCACGGTAATTTTGGCATGTACTGGTTGTCCACTTGGTGGAGGGAGGATCGCCTACCACGGGTGAACAAAAAATTGACTTGACGTGTTATGTTAAAAAAGAGGCAAACCATGTGGGGCCCACCAGAGGCAAGGCTCTATACAGGAGTACTTTTGATGTGTCCCCAACTCCAGAACCAGGAGAAGCTTGCTTAGACGCCCTCCCGCCACCCGGGCCGGTGGCTCGCAGGATGAGGTGGCTTGCCCGCCACGCCCACCCCGCCATGCGCCTGGCCTTGGTGAGGACAGGAGAAAAATTTACTACCCCTCCGCTTACTCCTCGCCCCTACTACCTTGGTTATAGAGATTATATCATATTGTTTGGAATATATTGTCCTTTAGTAGATTTCAATATGAACTACTAGTACATACTCCAAACACTGTTATATAGACGATTTTAGAGTGTAGATTCACCATTTTGCTCAGTAGTGCACTTCTCCTCGCCCGACCTCGGCCCATATGGTGGACGGCAGCAATTCATTCGGTCTCATAAGCCGTAAAATATAATTGCACTACCATTATTGCCATTTCCAAGAGGCTAAGAGCCAATCGCAAGGTTAATATTTTGGAGATGCCAACCAAGGTTATAGGAGAACGAGTAGTAGGTGCCGGCCATTTATAAATAAAGTTTTTTTTCTTCGGCACGCCAAATATGATAGGTTCAAATGGAGAGAAAAGGAAACCGCCCACTATATACATATTCGGGGCCAGCCTACACTTGCTTGTTGGGGTTGTTTCTTCACACTCTCTCGCACAAAACGACGTCCACATCTCTAACATCCCGGCGGATCACCCCGCTTGGGGAAGGGGTGGATGCTTAGTGTAGATGCGGTTGCCGCCGACGGGGAAACCCACCGCCCACGTCCCATCAGGGGTCCCCGCCTGCCTTCTCTCACAAAGCCGGTGAGGTTGCCTTCGCCCTTGCTCACCCGCGACGGGGCAGTTGCCGCCTCCCCCGCCTCCTCAAGGTTGAGCTACGCCCTCGTGTACAACTCCCTTTACAAGGGGCTTGCACCATCGCCCAACCTGCCCACATCACTCCCCGTGGATATTTCTCTTACTTCTTTTGCCCCGCACATACCTCTACCCTTTACATATTGTATTTGTGATGAGTTTATGTCTCATCAACTAGTCCCAAGAATCTTATTCTAATCACGCTTCTTCAATTTCTTTTGCCAAGGGATGCTCATCTCGATTTTGGTGAAATGCACAAAATGATCCGATGGTCAAAAGGTTGCAAACTTCATTTATTAGGAAGCCCAACGCTCCAAAAATTAAAGCCTGGTTAGGGTTACGGTTCAAGGGCTAGGGACTGCATGGATCGTTTTTTTTTTTTTAAGTGTTCCTTGCCTCCAAAATAAGTGTCAACTTTAGTAGTAGTACAACTTTGTACTAAAGTTTGCACAAAGTTGAGACACTTATTTTGGAACGGAGGGAGTACATATTTGCTATGATCTGTCAACCATTGAGATGCAATAGCATGCATGTTAGTCTCCTTTGTATTTGATGAAATGTTGCAAGGGCAACCTTGGACGAAGATACATGTAATGGTTTGAAGTTCATAGCATTGTACAAATTTATCTCATTGATAAATTAAGTACGGACTATACTAGTATTCCTGCCCTAAATATAAGTCTTTGTAGAGATTTCACCATGAACCACATGGGATGTATATAGATGCATTTTAAGTGTAGAATTCATTTTCCGATGTAGTTTTGGAATCTCTACAAAGACTTATCTACTAGTAATAGCTAGCCCCACTACTAGGAATTTCTATCCTTCCTTGAGCCACATCATCAAAATTGATGTAGCCATTAGATGAAGTAAATCAGTCCATAATAGCCGCCCGATCTAGACGTTGAGAGGTTCAAGACTAAGCCACATGCAAGCATGCAAAATACCGGGCACATGCATGTGAGTGGGTTTTAAATCACATCAACATGTTCCGCATGCAAGCATGCACCGTAGCATGCATGTAAGTGAGCTTTTAAGTCCCATTAACATGTCAAAAGAAAAATATAATCCCATTATGCAAGAGGAGTTGGCTGATCTTTTTTTCCTTACGGGATGATCTAAATGATGATGGGAGTTTATTTAGTTTGGCTACCACATTTGTCATGCGGTTATAGAGTTTTTTAGTTCTATGAAATCGATAATTTTATGCAGAGAGATATACCCGTTCCATGGCAACGCTGGGACTCATCTAGTAATATTTAGGAACGGAGGGAGTTACTATGTAAAGAGTTAGGTGTCGCTGATAGTGTGAGGTGGGCCATGTAATCACCGAGCTCCGGTGTTTTCACTGCCTTGCACCCATCAGAAGAATGGAGAAAATTGTAATTAGTAGTAGTACCTCCTTTCCCAAAGCGGGGACACCCAACAGTCCTACCACCTTCAAGAATAAAGACCAATGAGCCCAAATCACATAGACCCAGCAAAGAAGTTGGACGGACGAAGAAACCATCACTTTGGCGCCAAAGGAGAGGTTGCGTCCGGCCCGCCCGGCATGAATGCGCACCGATTCTTTGGAGCGGCGCCGCTTTCGGGGAAGGCGGTGATGGAGGGGTTTGGGTGGGCCAGTTGGTCGAGCGGCGTGGCAGCTGTCCGGATGTCCCTACCGGACACCCCCGAAACAAGAGGATGCACCGACTCGAACTAAAATCGGACACTAACAACATTCTCTCAGAGGAGTAGGTCGACTGTCGCCCTCTCTAACACACACATGTCAACAACACACACACACACAACACACACACACAACACACACCACACGCCAACCTTGGTCCCGCGCACCTTCTAACGTGACTTATTACACCTAGAAGGAGGGAGTAGTAAGTATACGAGATAAGGTGGCACACCGACTTAAGTCAATACAAGTGCCCAAAATTTGTGTGCATGTTATAATAAGGATTCACTTAAAATAGTACGTGAGCAACAGAGGGATCAATTGGACAAGGTGTTCCTAGCAAGAGTAGATGTGTGAGGTAAGATACACCAATGGCGCTTTTTTTTTTCTTATTAATTTGTTTGTTTCACCTCCGACCGGTGGGACCCAACGACTAATTGGAGAGAGGAAGGTGACTAAGGCTGCATTATTTCTCACCACTTGGATAGTCTTACCACCAAAGCCACATGACACGATTATGATTGAAACCCAATGACTCCCACACACACAAAAAAACAGGCATGCTTTCACCTAATGATGAATGTATAAAAGGTTATTTCCTCTTGAACATAAGGGAGGGTTGTGTAGCTGGTTAGCCTGTCGCCATCAAACTTGATCTCGGTTGATAACTACACTTGAGCATAATTTGTGCCGGAGGATTTTTGACGGGTCAAAATGTTTTCTAGGGTTTGCACGCCACCTCTCTCTCCAAAATATATATACGCGGAGCCTCGGCCGTAAGTTTTTCAACTTTTCCCCTCCTGGAGCCTCGCCAAGAAGGTTTCCTTCACCTCTCGCCTCTCCAGATCTAAACAAGACTTCTTTTCTTCCCTCACCTGCTCAAAGAGCCGAGGATCCGCCCGGAAGGGAAGGAGGTTAACACCTGGCCGGGCGAGGGACACGGCCAGCTGTTCACTTTCCCCCCGGGGCGGCGCGGAGGGCCTCCACTTTCTTCTTCGCCGCCCGCCCACGAACCACCCCCAAGAACCTTAATAATTTACTTACTTCCTGTTTCTAGCTGCATGTATACCATGAATCTAGGACGGGTTCAAAGAGGAAAGGAGGGGGAAAGTAGGGAAAAGTGTATATAGCATGAATCTAGGACGGGTTCAAAGAGGAAATGAAGGGGAAAGTTGTAAGCATGAATCTAGGAGGTTCAAAGAGGAAAGGAATGGGGAAAGTAGTGGGAAAGTTGTATCCATAAATCTAGGACGTGGTTCAAAGAGGAAAGGAAGGGCAAAAGTACTAGTTCAAAAGGAAAGGAAGGGACAAGGTTGTAGAGTTTGAGCAAGACTAGATTTGTCTACCACATAGGGAAAGGTGTCTAAAGATAACAAAACTGGACCAACACAAATATGCTCCTTGGTTGTTTGTTCTTTGTTGCAACAGATCGCATGACCACAAGATATCTAGATGCATGGTGCTGGTGGCCCAATGTCCTGCGTAACTCATTAGCTGTTGTTAATCTAAGGCCCTGTTTGGTTAAAACTCCCTAGTCCCTACTGCTTGGTTCCGTGGACTAAACATGGACTAGAGGTTATTAAATGACATGCTAAAAGACCATGTTACCCCTAGTAATGAACTAATAGAGACAAGGGCGTATGCGCAGGGGCAACTGTTGAAAAGTCCCAAAAGACTCCCCTGGTCCTTTTCTAAATGCCCACTTTTAGTCCCTAAAAGTCCCTCCTGTTTGGTTTAGATGGGATCGACACGGAGTTTTTTAGTCCCACACCAAAATGTCCCGTAAACAAACACCTCTAATAATGCCGCTGGAAAATTGATGCAATGCCACGTTAAAAGCAAATTACATGTTTAACAATTTTATTGTTAATATAATCTCTATGTTATTAATCAATGCCACCGCTTGAGAAATGCTACTGCCTTGCTTTCTTTCCCATTTAGATAAGGTAGATGCTTTTTGTTGGCTTCTTCGTGTCATCCACCGTTATTGACCACTAATTGTTTTTTTGCACCTCCGTGTAAACAGGTTATCTACTTCAATTGTTACATTATGACTTTTTGTTGCACCGCACAAAACACTTTTGTTTTAAGAGTGTTTGTGCAGTTCAACCAAAATGTCACATCGATAATTGCTTGATTGCTTGATCTTAGTGGTGCACAAGAGGAGATCTTACTTCCTATCCGTTAAGGCTTAATTTTTCAGATCTTCTTCTGTGAGTTGTTTGAATTCTGCATCATGAGAGGTCAAGATTAGCCTTCTTTCACATGATTCTGCAATGTTTCATTGTTGTGCTACTTGTAACGATAATGTTGCTTGATTTTAGTGAACTGCACAAATGGAGACAAGACTTCCAATCAGATGTGCACCTGAATATCCCATTGAGGTAAGATAAGGATATTTCACAACCGCTGGCCTCAGATTTTGCCACTTTCATCAAAAATTAAGTTTAGTACTATACTTGTGCTCCTAATTGACATGCCAAATCTTACATTGAAGGCGGTTTCGTTATTGAACCAAGTGATGAAGGAAGAAAAGCGAAAAAAAAAATCAACTCCCGTGCTGATGAAGCATCGAACTGTGATGACACAAGTAATGATATAGTTTTGCATCTTAATTTATTGCTATTGAACGAGCAATTGTTTTGCATTGATTTGATGCCACTCTTAATGTAATATGTAATTATCTCTATTTGTAAACAGGATCTTCTTTGAAGATACCATATATTTTAGTGGAACACAAGAAGATGTTGGAAACATTAAACTAATCGAGGAGTATATAGTAAGCATGGCCACCACCGTAGATAGCAATGATGGTTCCGAGAAGTGCTTCATCCAGATGCTTTTCACAACAAGCCTCCCTGACAAAGGTTGGTACCCAATGATTTCATCCATATGATTGAGCTTTGTCATCTCTATTGGTGTTGTGCTACTATTTAGATACTGCCATGAAAAAGTGGTATTGTCCTTGAGAAGTGCTTCATCCTGTTGTTTTAAATATTTCTTCCTTTTTCGAGCAAACAGGATGCTAGCATTTAGTAGTCCTCTTGTCTTTGCACAACAGGATCATCTTCCTCTCAAGAAGAATATGGAGTACGTGGAAGACGACTAGTTGATATGAAGAAGCCCGCCTATCTTCTCATCAAGGAGCATTGAAGGATGGTTACATTACTCCACAAGACCAAACTAACTTCAGCTCGTAAGGACATGAAATTCCATTTTGCTGTGATGCGCGAGTACAATGTTGTTCTAGGATTCTTTTCCGTGAGTTCCATTTTTCTAAAAGTGTATGGACCATGTATGTGCCTGTTGAAACTGTCAATTCATAGTACAGTTTGTTTTATACTAACTTTTTTTGTATTTGTGCAAACAGGGTGCTCAGCTTGATTTCAATGGGAACTGCACAAAATGTTCATGAATACATCAATCATTCATTTCACCACAAGAAAGGAGGTGCCGATAAGTTCAAGGCGCTAAACATATAAGGGCGAATCATACAAGCTACGTTAATTTGGTTGATTTTGGTGGAACCGCACAAAAGAACAATGGTTTATTTAGCACGAGGTGCCATGTCAATGTCCGAACCGATGAACCCTGCCCATTCCACAATCGTAGGCATTTGATATTTTGGAATGGGACAACCTTTGTCAAATTTTGCTCATTGATTTTAGCAAGACATGCGCTTGATATTTTCAATGGGATTTCGTCACAAGCCGATCATTTTTTTCTTTATTCTTTAGTTGTGAAGTAAATATTGCCTCCGACATGTGAGTCGCGATGCATAATCATCGATTGTTTTGAATGTTCTCTATGAATTAAAGTTGTGTGTTTGATTGCAATGTACGTAAACGCTAAAAAGCTGCTCAAACTCTTTGTACTCCTTCTTCCTTTTACTTTGCACATTGTGAAAGTGCATACTTTTTTGTATAAGATTGGTCAAAGTAGAGATACTTTGATTGCAGACAAAACTTGTATGCGTACTCAGAAAGGACCGAGGGAGTACATGTGAAACTCGCTGCAAACGAGGTGATCACCTCGAATAATGCTAGCATATTGTTTTATGTTCATCCAATGCCGCTGATACAGAACCAAACCGAAGCTTTAGTGATTTGAACTGCGTTTGTAGCTATGCGAATCTATGTGGCCCCGTTGGGCCCACGTAATAGTCACCCAACTGCACCAAAGCAGCTACAGAAGTACGTTTTCCAAAAAGAGTTTTCGACCATCGCCGCCTAAGAAGCTAACCGCCGCCAATGGTCAACCCGCCTTCCTTGGCTTTACCGGAGGGTAGCAACGGTGGCCTTTACTTGGACCCGAGCGGGCGCGCACCTACCGTGTTCTACTTTTCCTCGCTTTCTGTGGTGGAGGCCACTATATAGTGGTATAGATATATACAACTATATAATTTATTTTGCTTCCTCCTGGTTTCCTCGGCATCACGTGTCCCACACCATTGTCAACCTATGTAGTCAATAAACAAGAGAATTCCACAAGAAGCGGCCGGTTATCCGGGACCAAGCATTCTCGAAAGCAAGATTTAGTTTGAGGTGTAGCACCGCAGTTTTTGATGTTTAGCCCAGATTTTAATTTTTCTCCTCCGAACAACAACGAAAACATCGTCAGAGGTATTGAATCTGGCGAAGGCCCATCTACCAGTGCCGATATCCAGCCTGATATTATTTTCAAGCTGCAAATGGCTAAATATATTTTTTTTAGAATACCTGTGCAAGGTCAAGTTATTATTCTCTGCTCATTGGCCTGCAAATCTTTCCTAGGAGGGATGCATTAGGCTTAACAAGAAAATGGGCTTTAAGAAATAATAAATGGGATGTAATTATAAAACTGCATTAATATAAAAATGCACCAAACACGGATTACTTTTAAAAATATTTTTGGATATTAAAATTTTAATTTGATTAATTGTTGCGGTTAATGTTTCATTGATTTTATGTAATAAAATTTAATTAAATTGTATTTAATATACTAGAAATTTCGGGATAAAATATTTTGATCCCATCAAATGTGGGAAATTTTATTAATTCTGTTTTGAAATTTTGAAAGGGTTGTATTTTTAACAAACCAAAATGGGCGGTAGTAAATTCCATTAGAATTCAAAAATTAACATTCTTACAAATTCAAATGGGCTATAAGTTCCCGCCACACACCCGGCCTAAGTTGACGGCCGCTAAAAAAAAGAGTTGACGTAATGCAAGGTTTTTCAATTAAGTCAAACACTTGGAGAAGGGCCTTGGATGTCCATCCAACGGATGCCGTTTTTCCTTCAATCTCGGATATTCTAGTTCACCAAAAAATGATTCTCCCCGACATCCGGGCCACGCTTTAAGTCCGGTTTACTTGTTGAATACCAAGGGCTTTTGTCAACTTATAATATAAACGATTCTAGTAAGGACTTTTATGTCCATCCAAGGGCATCGGTTTTCAACCCAGTCTTTTTGCTCCACCAAAAAAGCCCACCGTGCCCCGGGCTTCCCCCCCCATGGCCGACAGGCCCTGAGGGCCACCCCTTTACTACTCCCACCGCCGGCCATCCTCCACTCACCAACCCTTTTCGCAAGCCAAAGACCAAAAAAGGAACCTCAGATTCTCCTCTAATCCACCGTTTTCCTCCCCGGCCCCCTTTTCCTAGGCCTTTACCGGCCCACCGCGGGTGTCCCCTGTTCAATGTGGTCAACGATCGACTTCCATTAGAAAAGATCGACGTGGAAGGCGACACCTGGGTCCACTTGCAGCCGCAAGGAAGTGCCTCCTTATTACGCTGGAAAATAATTATTCTCCACTCGCAAATAGGGACTCACCGGACGGGCCACCAGATTTTGTGAAAAAAAGTTTCTCGATCCGGGACCCACAGACGGGCCACCATATTTCGTGAAAAACGCTCCCTCGCGTTAGCTCTCGACCCACCAGAAGTGCTCTTCTTATTACGCACAAAAATGAATACCCCGCTATCGGGACCCACCTTGGGGAGGCTGACTAGGGCCTACTAGTTGACTGGACGGAGGCCTTTGTCAACTTTAGTCAATATATGAACGATTCTAGCTCCAAAGGACTGACGATGTCCATCCAACGGCCGAGTGCTTCTTCAACCTCCGGTCTTCTTGCTCCACTACCAAAGCAGGCCAGTTGTGCCGCTGTCCGCCGCCTGCGGGTGCATGTGATGCCAGGAGGCCTCACCGCCCTCTACTACTCCCACCGCTGGCCGATGCCATCCCTCCACGCACCCACACCCCTCGTTATTCTCATGCACGCAGCCTCACACCCCAGCCAAACGAAGTGAACCTCATACCTCTTCATTTAATGGGCATCCACGCAGCGCTTTTCCCGCCCGCGTTGTCCCTTCCTAGGCCTCGCCATCGCCCACCGCCTCGGTGCTTGCGCGTGTGGTCAACGTGGTCAAGGAATGGCTTCCATCGGACGTGGACTATACATGGAGAGGTCGATACGGGTCCACGGCCGCAGCAAGGAAGTGCCTCCTTATTACGCCGCAAAATAATGATTCCTCCACTGAAGCGGGACCCACCGGACGGGCCACCGATTTCACGACAAAAACGCTTCTCGACGCTGGGACCCACCAGCCACATCTTTGCACGCAAGGAAGTGGTCCAAAAAACGATTCGCTTCGACCGCTTGGAATCCACTAGCTTACATCTTCGCACGCAAGGAAGTGCGTCCAAAAAATGATTCGCTTCGACTGCCTGGACCCACTCAGTTACATCTTCGCACGCAAGGAAGTGCGCCCGCAAAAACAAAAACTTCTCGACGCTGGGACCCAGAGTTACACCTTCGCACGCAAGGAAGGCGCCCGCAAAAAAAAAAACGATTCGCTTCGACGCCGGGACCCACCACTACATCTTCGCAGTAAGGAAGTGTCCGATACCGGACCCACCGGTCAAAGCGCATGAGCCTTGTCATTCTAGTGCGAACGTATGTACATACCGCCGATGTAGAGGCACGACATTCGAGTAGAGGCGCCGCACGTAGCATGTACACGCACGCATAGCCGCCGGGTGCAAGAAAGAATACGCCACGTATGTGTACATACGGGCGGGTCTCAACGCCTACTCGCCAAGATCCGTATGGCCATGGCTCGGGTACATGGCTGGGTCGGAACGAGAAACAACGCCGCTGCTGTGTTCATGGGGAGGCAACGAATGCGCCGTGTTCATGGGGAGGCAACGGAATGCGCCTTGTTCATCGGGAGGCAACGGAACACGGGAGCCAACCGCTGGTTCGGAAATGTAATGCGTGGTCGTGTTCATTGGGAGGGCTAGGACGGAACAGCGATGTAAACGAGGCCTTGCATACTGCACAACAAAGGAAATGGCCTGGTGTTCGACCGGCCACGTTCGAAACGGGATCCTGTTCATCGAGAGGGGTCTGGCGCATCGCAGAAACGGAGGAAACGGACCTCCCACGGTCAAACGGCGGTCCCGCTTGATCGGAGGGTGTGGCGACGCAAAATGGACGAAACGGACCTGTGTTGGAGCGCCACGGCCGAAAAGGGGTCCTGTTCATCGGAGGTGTGGCGATCGCAAAACGGGACTCCACGGATACCGTTCATCTCCACCGCGACCCTCCAGCCTCCACTTGCCACTGTTTCATCCACCGCCGGCCTCCTCCAGCTCTCCACTCGGATCGCTCATCCACGAGCCTCGCTCATCCAGCCTACCACGCGCTACTCCACCGCCATCGCTCAACCAGCCGCCCCACGGGCTCCGCTCAACCACCCTCCATGGGGTAGTCCTGCTCATCCAGCCTCCACGGGTCCTGCTCATTCAGCCCCAACCGCTCGACCGATTGGGGTACCGCTCATCCGCAGGCAACACCATGAGGTCCTATTCATCCACCCCCACCGAACCGTTCATCCAACCCCCCGCAATGCTCAATCGATCATCCAGAGCCAGATCGATCGCTTCGCTAGCAGCAGAGCGGCGAATCGCCGAT
>JAHIAM010018064.1:0-11102 GCA_021605205.1 Aegilops longissima | reverse complement strand
GGTTGCCTCAAATGACAAGTGTCAAGTTCTTCTCGAGCAGCCAACCAACTAGTGGTTGTAGGGGGGGCTATTTATAGCCTAGGGAGCAGCCCGAATGATAAGACATAAATGCCTTCAATGATATGACCGTAGGTGGATAAGATATTTGGGAAAACCCAAGAAGAAAAAGAACGGCGGAAATTTGAATATTTCCGTTATCATGTTCCATGTAGGCAATTCGACGGCAACCTAACTCCTCCCGGAATAAATTCTCAAAACTAAGAGCTTGCCTCTCCATCAAGAAATTGACGAACTTATGAGATTTCCAAAGCTTCACTCAAGGAATTGGTAGGTGTAGGATTTTAGTTGAGCATCACATGGAAATTTTTCCTTAGTATTTCTTTTTTAAAGACGGTGTTTTATGACTCAAGAAAGAGAAAATGAAACTACAAAACAAAAGTCTTCACGCTCATGTTCCTCAAATGAATACCAAGTCTTCAAGGTCACACCAATTTTTCACTTTCAAAGTCTTCTAAAGTCTTCGAATATCAAAGTCTTCACTGAAGAACTTTATTTTTAGGGTCGATTTCCTCGAAATATCAAACCCTCATAGACTTATAGACCTGTGTACACCACAAAAAGATTAGTTACTTAACCTATAAGTCTTCAAACACCAAAATCACTAAGGGCACTAGATGCACTTACAATCTCCCCTTTTGGTGATTGATGACAACATAGGTTAAGTTTTCAACGGGATAAACATATGAAGTGTAACATCGATAATGAGGAATTTGATTGCAAGATATAGAAGAACTCCCTCAAGATGTGCATAGGAGGAATTTGCTTTTGAGGCAATGCACATTTGAAGAATTGAATCATGGAGATCTCCCCTATATCTTGTAATTCATACACGATTTAAATATATAAAGAATTTGAAATGCATGATGAAATATGGTGCTTGATGTTATGCAATGTAACGATCAAGAGTACCGAGCCCAAAGGCCAAATTGATTTGCTATGAAGATTTTCAAGGAGCTCACGAAATCGGAGATAACCATCAGAATCGGAGATAGAGCAAGAGCATTGCATCAAAAGTATCAAAGAATCGGTTTAAGATTACAACTCGATCCAATAAAAGGTTTCAAGAACGAGTTGTAACTTAATAAAATACGATATAGACAAAAACTAGACCCGCTTGAAGACTAACTCAAATTCTCCCTTGTCATCAAATGACCAAAAGGATCAAACGAGGACTAACGCCTTGAAGAATTTCGGAAGACGGAGGCCCGATTGTTGGGGTCTTGTTGGTAGGACCAAAGAAGGTTTTCCAAATCTTCATTTTCATCGTGCGAGATGAAATAGGAGCGCCACCAAGGAAGGAACTTTGACCTTCTTGAATTTCTTCGAGGAGGTGCAACCAAATTCTTCCTTGAGTCCCATTGAAGCCGGGCCTTCTTCACAAGACACGGAAAGAACAACCCAAAAGCCTTTGGGTTTCAAAGGTAGTAGTGGTTTTTCTTCACCCAGTGTGGAGGTCATGTTGTAAAGAAGAACCAAACCGACGCTGACCCACTTATGATTGCATCAACCTTCCGATGAAGTCCAGGAGTAATTCACATCCCATCACCCCGGGTGCAAAGAGTTGAGGACTTTGCTTGATCGAGGTATTTGGTGCCGAGGCATGTGGTATCATTGGTGGAGTAAGATGTGCTTTATGAAATCGGCCATCCAATGGACAATGCCTTCATCTATCACAGCAGAGCCTTGCCCTTTTCATCACCGAGGTAATCTGCTTGAGGACTTAAACAAAGGTGAGCAATGGTTCAAAGTATCCTTTGTAATTTAGTGAAGACCTTGACCGATGAATCTCATAATCCAAGGCGATAAGGCTTTTAAAAGGTGACATGGCAATGTTAGCCGAGTCCTCATGAAGAAATCATGGAAATTGACGAGAACGCCATGGATGATGTTGAAAAGCATATTCTTCATGATGCCAACGATTCTTCATCGCTCGAGTCGGGTTTTGATAGGACCCATAGTCTTCGCTGAATTGAAGACTATCCGAGGCAATATAAAATTCCTTGACGAGGAATTTGGTTTTGGTGCCTTGGCTTAAAGGTTCATCAAGATTGCATATAGTGATTTGAAAGTTCTTTTTCTTCAGATACGACGGCACCATCAAGCGGAGGATGAGTGGTAGGGCACGGCACCACTTGCGGTGCCTTTGTAGGAGGTTTTCAATATCCAATCTAAGACCCAGAGTTCACGTTCGCCTCCGGATGTGGGGCATAGAATCAAGAATTAGCCTCGCTCCACAATATTCACAGAATTTAGCCCCCGCCGTGAAGAACACGAGGATCGCCAAAGCCCGCAAAACTCCATATCCACATGAGGAATATGCCATGATCAAGATTTTGTCCTTTTGAAAAGCACCGGAATAGAAGGGCTTGGCCGGCAGTCCAAACCCTTCCTAATGCAGCGTAATCATAAGGATTATATTCAAAGAAGAACACGGTCGCAAAGAAATTTCACCTTGAACTTTTTCTTGGTTGAGAACGGATTCTTTGCTTGGGCAGAGGGGTCGAGTTGCATCACCACCTCGGAATCGAAGTTCAGGTTCTTCACCGAGGAATTTCTTGTTCCTCCGTACCGAGGATTAAAGAAGAATTTAATCAAGACTAGCGTGGAATTTCTTCATGCACGTAACTAGTGGGTTGATTTTCTTCGAGTCCATTTGGACCGTTTGGCAGGGAGTGAGGAACTTGTTGGAGCGGGTGAAGAGAGGAGATTGGGATGCGACTTTCCCAAAAGTCATCATTTATCCCGAGTGGTATCCAATATCCACATTTCATTTTCAATTTCAAAGACCTTTGAGGAATTTCATAGTCCGATGAGGAAAAACGTTGAAGGGATTGCTTCCACTTCAATTTCTTCATCAATTTTCCTCCACGGGCACAGATCGATGTTCTTCATCGATCCGATTGGGATCTCATAGTCTTCCAAAAGGAACAACTTCCTTTGATGGTATGGAGGAAATTGAACAAAGATCAATTGGGTTTTCAAATGAGCGGTCATTGACTTCATTTTCTTCGCAGCCAAAGAATCGGACGCAGAAATGCTTTCCTTTTTCAAGCAATCGCTCGTTTGGTTTTTTCACATCGGGCATGGAAGAATTGGAGTTGAGTTCGCGGAGGAGCCGAGAATTTGGTGCGTTTCTTCAGAGACCATGCCCCCTTTGTCTTGAGAATTTCTTCAGGCACCACTAGTGGGTGCCCCAGTTTTTCGGGGGGATCATCCCCTAGAATTAGCATTTTCCAAAAGTTGAACGCCATCAAGGGCCGATTTTTTCAAGAGGGTGAGGAGGCTCAAAGAGGAATTTCATGTTGCACGGGCAGCAACATTTGGAATTTCTTCCGTTGAAACGGTCTTGGCTCCTTGCCAATCAGATAGTAGGAATCAAGTTTTGGTGAGGTCTTGAATTTCAGTTTGACTTGAGAAGTTCCTCAGGTCATCTTGACAACATTTTTCTTCGAACTTCTCCTTCCCGATTGAGTTTTTGATTTCCCTTTTCTCAAACTTCCATTTTCTTCAAGATGAAGGAGCAGAGACTTTGACCGGTGTCGATGAAGATCAGGGAGGGTATTGGGATCATTGTGCCAGATCAATAAAGTCGAGGACTTTCTTCGATCCAATAGAAGTGGCACAATGCCTTTGGCTCTAGCGGCCCTTACTTGACGGCCTCCGATGATTTCTTCAAGTTCTTCATCGATGCTTCATCATCGATGGTACATGGAATGCAACCGCTTCCTTGGGATAGGCCGAGACCTCGCCCAAATTGTTGCTTTGGTCTTCAAATTGAGGGGCCGATGAAGAAAATGGGGCACCGAGAACTTGCAAGATGCCCGAGGCAATTGAAAACCAAAGGGTCCTTTGACATGTAGCTAGGTGCATGTGAACCAAGGTTTTGACGGAGCTATTGAGGACTTTGGTGGAACGAAAAGCAGGTGAGGAAATTGCTTGGAAGGTGCTGCCGAGGAACTTGGCCGGAGGGGCAGATGATGAAGCACTTGGCTTATGAGCAGGCTTTTTAGCATTGATTTCTTCTTTGACTGAGACCTTTGTGGCAAGCGCGTAATCCTCATTGAATTTCTTCACGGCCCTTTGCTTGCTTTGCCAATTTTTTCTTGACGCTTAGCCCATTCATCGTGAAAGTCCTCACCTTGTTTGATGCTTGTGGGATCACCTTTCCAAAGGCCAAAGGAGCTCTTGGGCATGGAGGATTTAGCTTAATTTCTTCATGTACTTAGGAGTTACATATCTGATTCCTTCCATTCCCGCGCCCATCTCCGCTCAATCTTCCCAATACGCACTTATGCTTTTTTGCTTTCTTCATCCTCAGTGAGTCGATATATTTCCCAGGATTTCAAATGTTCATAACCCTCGGTTTTTTCCCTTCGGCTTTCTTTCCGCCATTTTCTTCGCTTGAGGAAATTGAACAATTGAGTTCTCTCAAGAAGTGTGCTTCGAGGAACGCCGCAAATGAGTTAAGTTGATGAGAACCTAGGATTCAGCAAGGGACATTTGTACCGTGGAATGAGTATAGGTGCGAGGAATTTGAGAGGTCATATGCGCTCAAGGTTTTTCAAAAGAACAAGTTTTGAGGATTTTTGACCAGATGAGTTTTGAAGAATTTCACTGCGCTCTTTTGTCTTAGGTTCCAAGTTGTATAGATCGAGGATCCACACAATTGAGGAATCTTGAAGAAAATCATTGCTTAGAGAAATGAATCAAGAGATTTGAGGTGTTCATATGTGGAGGATTTGAAGAATAAACACCTTTGAAGAATTTGGAAGATTTGAGAATCAAAGTGAGTAATAAAAGTAACTTTTAATTTACCCTAGTGAAGAACACGCATTTAACCGAGAAAAGGGAAGTTCGTCTGCTCAGATCTTCCACGCCCTAACTGGGCAGAGGAAATCAGCTACGGCAAACGGGGAGTGAAGATTTTCAGGTCGGCAAGGAGTACGCCGGCAAAGAGGTCAAGGCAAGGAAGCTTTTCCTCACCGGGCAATGGAGAGGCGGGCGCTTAGGGTTTGAGGAGCCTCGGGAGAGAGAGGGTCGAGCGGAGTAAAAGAGTGAGGAAGGGAGAGGGTATTTATAGACACGGTGAAAAACGGATCGCCAAGATTTAGGACTAACATGCCTCGACCATTTCCCCTTCACGACATGTGTCACCCACGATCGTAATGGAGATCGGTAACATCGCGGGTGAATAAAGAATGCATCGGGATGCGGAACGGTTTGAGCGGCAAAATGAAGGTTTGAATAAGATTCCTTTAAAAGTTCCGCTGTAATTTTTCCAAATTGGCAAGGACAAAAGGAAGATTTTGAACGAAGTTTCAAAGTAGAACGCCATGAAGAATTTGTGAATGGATTGGGTTGAGTATAGATAGAGGGGAAGGGTCCGATCACATTCACTTTAGCGTAAAAAGCGACTTGAAGAAATAGCCATAAGTGAATGCGAGAGGACATAAACCCAAATATATATATATAGCCAATGAAGAAAGACGACGGAAACAAAGGAAGATTTTGCAAAGTTGAAGAATTTGAAAAATCAAGAATTTCAAAACCGAGGAAAAACTCAAATTGAAGATTTTCAACTTTGGTGGTGGCGTGACTCCATCAGATAAGAATGATGATTTCGATAATCGCTGCATAATTGTCGAGGGTTCTCGAGAATCAATTCTTCATTAATTTCTTCACACTTAGAGTGTTATTCTTCATTGATTGAAGAAAACGCTTTTCATGTGTTGTACATCTAAGTCATCAATTTTATAAGTGTTAGGATGTGTTTTTCAAAGAACCTTCAAGATTCTAAGATATTTAGCTCACACCGCAACTTGCTAAATTTCTTCTCATCCAAGGGCTTAGTGAAGATATCGCCTAGTTGTTTTTCCCCACGGCTCGATGGAGATGTCGCCTTCAACACATGATCAAAAGAAAATGATGACGAATTTGAATGTGCTTTGTCTTCGAAAGTGGAACTGGTTGTGAGTAATCTTGATGGCACTCTCATTGTCACAATAGAGAGGCACATTCTTCACGTTGATGCCGAGTCCTTGAGGGTTTGCTTCATCCATAGTAATTGAGCACAACACGAGCCAGAAGAATATATTCAGCTTCCCAAAGGGATTGGGATACGCAGTTCGCTTTTTCGAGGACCAATGCATCAAAGATCGTCCGAGGAAATGACAAGTACCAGATGTTGACTTATGGTCCACACGATCACCAAAGATAGTTCGAGTCAATATCCAATGAGATCAAAAGTAGAGCCCTTGGGGTACCATAATCCTAGTGTTGGTGTGTGAGCTAGATATCAAGAATATGCTTCAACCCTTTATGGTGTGATTCCTTCAGTAGCTTGAAATCGGGCACACATGCAAACACTAAGCATTATATCCGCCTAGATGCACATAAGTACAATAAAGAACCAATCATGGAGCGGTATACCAGATCAAGTCAATACCATTTTTCAAGGCATAGATGGCCATTTGTGGGCATAGGAATTTTGACACCTTTGCAATCTTATGCCAATTTCTTCGGACATCTTTGAGGTATTTCCAGATATGAATATGCCATTGTGTTGTTGACGAATTTGAAGACCTAAGAAGAATTTCAACTCTCCCATCATAGACATTTGATATTCTTCACTCATCATATAGGCAAATTCATCACTATAACATTGGTCAAGACAGCCAAAGATAATATCATCAACATATATTTGGCACACAAAAGTTCACCATCATAAGATTTAGTAAAGAGAGTAGGGTCGAGTGAACTGGTGTGAAGCCATTCTTCACGTAAGAATTCCTTCAATGTATCATACCACGCCCGAGGGGCTTGCTTGAGGCCATAGAGGGCCTTATTTAGTCCTCAAGACTTTGTCGATTCGGATCTTCAAAACTCGGGGTTGAGAATATATACTTCTTCCTCAAGCTTACCATTGAGGAATGCACTTTTCACATCCATTTGATATAAAGGTGATATTGTGATGGTTAGCATAGGCTAGTTATATAATAGACTCAAGTCTGGCGTGCAAAAGTTTCATCAAATCAATTCCTTCAACTCGGTAGCCTTTGAGCTACTAGTCGGTTTTATTCCTCACCACAAGACCATTTTCATCTTGCTTGTTTGCGATAGATCCACTTTGTGCCAATGATATTATGCTTATGAGGATCCGGACGCTGACCAGCCTGCACGTTGTTGAGCCTCAATCGATGTAATTCTTCTTGCATGGCCTCAATCCACTCCCTCCGAATGCTTCATCTACCTTAGTGGGCTCGTGGATAGAGACAAAACATAGTGCCCACAAAAGTTAGATAAATGTGAAGCTTTGAGCAGTGAGAGGACCTCCGCGCTTCAATGTCATCGATGATCTTCCACTTGTACTTTTTGCAACGCGAGGATGAGCTGGTTGTCTTCGGGAATTTGATCATTTTCCTCGCACCATTTTCTTCAAAGATTATCTTCGTGCATCACCGACGTTCTTCAAGTAGGAATGAATTCTTCAAAGCTTTTTCAGAGGAATGACATCCTCGCCTTTTTGAACCTGATAGAATCCTCTGGGTTCGCCTAACATGTAGGTAGGTGCCTTTGCAGCCATTGTTTCATCAACCGCCATCTACAAAGGTCAACAATCTTGTGAAGGGCGTTGAAGACCTGAAGGGTGTAGTCCTTTCCGAACCGCATAAAACCTCATGTGCCTTTTGCAAATTTAGAGTTGTGGTGAGGATTCTAATCCAGCATTTAGCACCAAGACTTTGAAATAACTTACATTGGGTTTTTGTCGAGGAGTTCATAGGCGCCTTTTAAGAATTTTGGAAGATATACTGTTGATGATGTACGCAAAGGTCAATTGCTTCAATCCGTAAACGATTTAGGCTTTTTATTCAAGCATAGTGCAGCCATCTCAACAAGAGTTTCGTTTCGCCCACGACGCCAGTGAGGGAGTATAAGGAGCGATAACTCAGGCCTCCCGACCTTCCCTTCTCACGACATGTGTCACCCACGATCGTAGTGGAGATCGGTAACATCGTGGGTGAATAAAGTAATGCATCTGGGATGCGGAACGGTTTGAGCGGAAAAGTGAAGGTTTGAATAAGATTCCTTTAAAAGTTCCGCGTAATTTCTTCAATTGTCAAGGACACAAAGGAAGATTTTGAACGAGTTTCAAAGTAGAACGACATGAAGAATTTGTGAATGGATTGGGTTGAGTATAGCATAGAGGGGAAGGGTCCATCACATTCACTTAGCGTAAAAAGCGACTTGAAGAAATAGCCATAAGTGAATGCGAGAGGACATAAACCCATATATATATATATAGCCAATGAAGAAAGACGACGGAAAAAGGAAGATTTTGCAAAGTTGAAGAATTTGAAAATCAAGAATTTCAAAACCGAGGAAAACTCAAATTGAAGATTTTCAACTTTGGTGGTGTGACCATCAGATAAGAATGATGATTTCGCATAACCGCGATAATTGTCGAGGGTTCTCGAGAATCAAATTCTTCATTAATTTCTTCACACTTAGAGTGTTATTCTTCATTGATTGAAGAAAACGCTTTTCATGTGTTGCACATCTAAGTCATCAATTTTGCATAAGTGTTAGGATGTGTCCTTTTCAAAGAACGTTCAAGATTCTAAGATATTTAGCTCACACCGCAACTTGCTAAATTTCTTCTCATCCAAGGGCTTAGTGAAGATATCGCTAGCTGTTCTTCACCCACGTGCTCGATGGAGATGTCGCCTTCAACACATGATCACGAAGAAAATGATGACGAATTTGAATGTGCTTTGTCTTCGAGTGCTGAACTGGTTGTGAGCAATCTTGATGGCACTCATTGTCACAATAGAGAGGCACATTCTTCACGTTGATGCCGTAGTCCTTGAGGGTTTGCTTCATCCATAGTAATTGAGCACAACACGAGCCAGAGAATGTATTCAGCTCCAAAGCATGTGATACGCAGTTCGCTTCTTCGAGGACCAATGCACCAAAGATCGTCCGAGGAAATGACAAGTACCAGATGTTGACTTATGGTCCACACGATCACCAAAGATAGTCGAGTCGAATATCCAATGAGATCAAAAGTAGAGCCTTTGGGGTACCATAATCCTAGTGTTGGTGTGTGAGCTAGATATCAAGAATATGCTTCACACCTTATGGTGTGATTCCTTCAGTAGCTTGAAATCGGCACACATGCAAACACTAAGCATTATATCCGCCTAGATGCACATAAGTACAATAAAGAACCAATCATGGAGCGGTATACCTGTGATCAAGTCAATACCATTTTCATCAAGGCATAGATGGCCATTTGTGGGCATAGGAATTTTGACACCTTTGCAATCTTGCATGCCAATTTCTTCGACATCTTTGAGGTATTTTCCGAGATATGAATATGCCATTGTGTTGTTGATTTAATTTGAAGACCTAAGAAGAATTTCAACTCTCCCATCATAGACATTTGATATTCTTCACTCATCATATAGGCAAATTCATCACTATAACGTTGGTCAAGACAGCCAAAGATAATATCATCAACATATATTTGGCACACAAAAGTTCACCATCATAAGATTTAGTAAAGAGAGTAGGGTCGAGTGAACTGGTGTGAAGCCATTCTTCACGAAGAATTCCTTCAATGTATCATACCACGCCGAGGGGCTTGCTTGAGGCCATAGAGGGCCTTATTTAGTCCAAGACTTTGTCGATTCTTGGATCTTCAAACCTGGGGTTGAGCAACATATACTTCTTCCTCAAGCTTACCATTGAGGAATGCACTTTTCACATCCATTTGATATAAAGTGATATTGTGATGGTTAGCATAGGCGTAGTAATATGCTAATAGACTCAAGTCTAGCGACAGTGCAAAAGTTTCATCAAATCAATTCTTCAACTCGCGGTAGCCTTGAGCTACTAGTCGGCCTTATTCCTCACCACAAGACCATTTTCATCTTGCTTGTTGCGATAGATCCACTTTGTGCCAATGATATTATGCTTGCGAGGATCTGACGCTTGACCAGTTCCTGACGTTGTTGAGCTCGAATCGATGTAATTTTCTTGCATGGCTGAATCCACCTCGCCCAGAATGCTTCATCTACCTTAGTGGGCCTGTGATAGAGACAAAAGCATAGTGCCCACAAAAGTTAGATAAATGTGAAGCTTTTGAGCGATGAGAGGACCCGCGCTTCAATGTCATCGATGATCTTTCCACTTGTACTTCTTTGCAACGCGAGGATGAGCTGGTTGTCTTCGAGGAATTTGATCATTTTCCTCGCACCATTTTCTTCAAGATTATCTTCAGTGCATCACCGACGTTCTTCAAGATAGGAATGAATTCTTCAGTTTCTTCAAGAGGAATGACATCCTCGTTTTGAACCTGATAGAATCCTCAAAAGTGGTTCGCTAACACGTATGTAGGTGCCTTTGCAGCCATTAGTTTCATCGAACCGCACATCTAAAGGTCAACAATCTTGTGAAGTGCGATGTTGAAGACTCAGGTGTAGTCCTTTCCGTAACCAAGCATAAAACCTCATGTGCTTTCGGCAAATTTAGAGTTGTGGTGAGGATCTCTAATCCAGCATTTAGCAATCAAGACTTTGAAATAACTTACATTGGGTTTCTTGTCGGAGGAGTTCATAGGCGCCTTCTGAAGAATTTAGAAGATATACTGTTGATGATGTGGCCAAGGTCAATTGCTTCAATCCGTAAACGACAGCCTTTTGTATCATCAAGCATAGTGCAGCCATCTCAACAAGAGTTCTGTTTTGCGCCCACGACGTGCTAGCGAGGAGTATAAGGAGTGATAACTCATGAGAATACCAAGTTCATCAAGATAGTCATCAAGACCGAATTCTTGAACTCGGCCCATTGTTCACTCCCGACGGTTGGATCTTCACACCAAAGTTAGTTAAGCCCTCGAGGAAAATCGCTTAAGATTTCAAGTCCCAATACCGACTTTTGCCTTTGTCAAGAAAGATGATATGCTTCGATGTACGTGATAATAGCATCCATCAATAGATTCTTGTCACCAAAAGTGATTTGTACATCCACTATCGAGAACC
>JAHIAM010018062.1:0-10483 GCA_021605205.1 Aegilops longissima | reverse complement strand
CAAAAAACCGGTCTAAACGGGCCCTAAGGGCTGTATATTGGAGGAAGAGGGGGGAATTTCGTGGCCCTTGGTGGAGGGGTCCAAATCAACCCTAACTCTTGTTTCCCCACACAGGACTCTAAAACAGCCTATACTTAAGTATTTCAAATTACGGGCCCGCCCAAATAAGGTGACGGAACCTAGAATAGCCTCGACACATTTATAAAGTAGCATTTGTATATTTCGTCCAAGGCTTCATGCATCCATTATGGTGGCTTAAAGTCCAATCATCACTTGTAACTCCGTTTGTTCCCTTTGCATGGCATTATCTCCATGCTTGTTCTTGCTCCAATGTCCATCCTTCTCCAAGTTAGGGCCTTCATTTGTAAGCAAAACAAATGTATCCAATTTAGGCAGATCATATTCTCATGAACATTAGAATCATTACCAAGAAACAAAGTACTGATAATTTAATTGGCGGATCAGTAATTGGTCCAAGATATTAGCAGAGGGGTTGTGGGTGTAAAATGGTATTGATGTCCTCATCCTCCCTTCTTGAAATGAAGTCGCCCTCGACGGAAGCTCATTTCCTCACCCAAATAAGGCTTCAATCTCAATGTTAAAAGGGACTAACCCAAAATCGCAGCAGCTCAAGTTTAAATGCATTATCATTTATTTTCTAACACCTTAAATGGACCATCAAGACGGGTATTAGCTTTGATTTTGCAAATTAGGAAACCTATCTCACGCAAATGTAACCAAACAAGATCTCCGGCAAAGACAACATTTTTACCCTTATCTCCAGAAGTTTATATTTAGCATTCATACGCCAATGTTTTCCTTAGTTATCTCATGCATTTTTAAAATCAATTCAGCACGTTTTAGCATCAAAATTAACTTTCTCCAAGATGGAAGAGGCAACAAATCAATAGGTGCACGGGTAGGAAGCCATACACAATTTCAAAAGGGCACATCTTAGTTGTAGAATGCAATGAACGATTATAAGCAAATTCAATATGAGGCAAGCATTCCCCACATTTTCTTATTATTCTTCAAAACAGCCCTAAGCATAGTAGACAATGTTCTATTGACTACTTCAGTTTGTCCATCATTGGGGTGACAAGTAGTACTAAAAAGGTTTAGTCCCCAACTTAGCCCATAAACATCTCCAAAAGTTGCTAAGAAATTTAGTATCACGATCAAACAATAGTATTTGGCACACCATGGTTTAATAATTTCATTAAAGAACAAATCAGCAACAAAAAGATCATCGCTTTTATGACATGGTATAAAGTGTGCCATTTTCAGAATCTATCCACGACAACAAATATGTTATCCTCCCTTCTTTGTTCGAGGTAAACCTAAAACAAAGTCCATAGATATATCCTCCCAAGGAACACTAGGCAGTAAAGGCATATATAAACCATGAGGATTGAGTCGTGACTTAGCTTTTTGAATGTAGTGCAAAGAAACAAAACGCAACATCCCGCCTTAACTTTAAAAGAAATGTGTAGGTATATCCTCCGCCTTCTTCACCCAAAGTGTCCCATTAATCCTCCTCCATGGCCTCCCAACAACAAAGAAAGAGCTAGCAGGAATGCATAGCTTGTTAGCACGGAACACAAAACCATCATTAATAACAACTTGTTCCATGTTCTTCCTTTTCAATTCTGCATTCTTTTAAAATCAGCATCATGCACATATTGATCTTTGATGGTCTCCAAACCAAATATTTTGAAGTCAAGTTGTGAAAGCATAGTATATCGAAGACAAAGCATCAAGAATAACATTTTCTTTACCCTTCTTGTGTTTAATGACATAAGGAAAGTCTCAATGAATTCAACCCATTTAGCATGTCTACATTCAGTTTAGCTTGACTTTTAATATGTTTCAAAGATTCATGATCGAATGTATAACAAATTCTTTTGGGCCATAAATAATGTTGCCATGTTCTAAAGTCCAACAAGAGCATATAATTCTTTGTCATAAGTAGAATAGTTCGACTAGGCCCACTCAATTTTTCGTAAAAGTATGCAACAGGTTTCATCTTGTAATAACACACTCCTAATCCAATTCCACTAGCATCACATTCAAGCTCAAAAGTCTTATTAAAGTCGAAGTTGGAGTAAAGGAGCATGTGTCAACTTATCTTTCAATACCGGAAGGCTTCTTCCCCGGTACCCAAACAAAAGGCACATCCTTCTTTTAAGCTCATTGAGAGGTAGAATGGTGCTAAAGTCTCACAAAACGCCTATAGAAACCAAGTCCAAGAAAACCCTCACTTGTGTGACCGCTTGGGCTGCCAACTCTCAATAGCTTCAATCTTGGCTTTATCAACTTCAATTTCGGAGTAACAACATAGCCAAGAAAAGATACTCGGTCAAAAGGTGCACTTCCAAGGTTACCAAACAAATGCATCACGAGGCATTAAAAAAGCACGAAAATGTTCCAAATGTTCTTCCAAAGATTTGCTATAAATCAGATATCATCAAAGTAAATACCACAAATCCCAATGAAAGCACGAAACTTCGCTCATTAATCTCATGAAAGTACTAGGTGCATTAGTTAACCCAAAAGGCATGACTAACCACTCATATAATCCAAACTTAGTTTTAAATGTGTTTTCCATTCATCTCCCAATTTCATACAATTTGATGGTATCCACTACGAAATCAACTTTGAGAATATTGTAGAGCCAAATTCATCAGCATATCATCTAGCCTAGGAATAGGATGACGATAACAATAGTAATATTATTAATGCCTCACAATCAACACACAAGACGACCATCCTTTTTAGGCACTATAAATAGGAACAGCACAAGGACTAAGAGATTCCGGAATAACCTTTGTCGAAAGCCCCTATTGACGATAATCTCCTTCGCCTCCTCCGGATTGGTAGTATGGTGCGGGGTAGGGCACCGGAATTAAGTCAATTTGATGCTCAATCCTAATAGGTGGTATCCCTGGCACGCCTTGTGGGAAGACGCCCAAAACTCCCGAAAATGTTAGTGACAAAAGGGGCAAAGAGGAAGGCACGCTCAATGAAAATAATGCCTCTTTGCACACAAAAGCATAGCAAACAGATTTGCTAGAATCTAGCTTATCAATATCGATTTGGTGGCAAATAAACATGCACTTTTCGTTTAATTTTAAACAACATTAGATGGTTTATTATTAGGCTTCATTTGTTGCTCAAATTCTTTGCCACAATCTGATTTTCACTTATTTTTCTCCTGTTTTGCTTTATTAGCTCTATTAATATCATCTTTCAAAATGGAATCAGAGTCATAGGAAGCAAAGTAATATTTTTATCCTTGTAACAAGAGTATAGATTGTTTCTACCATGGTGTACAGAATTTTATCAAATTGCCATGGTCTACCAAGTAATAAGGAACATGTTGCATAGGTACCACATCACAATCAACATAATCAGATATGTAGAGATACTAAAATGCACACAAAAGACGTGTTACCTTAACCTTGCCGCGTTGTTGAACCATTGGATGTAGTAAGGATGTGGATGTGGTCTTGTGGTGAGAGAAAGCTTCCACCATTTGCTAGCCTTTGGCAGCCCTCCATCTATGATGACGCTAATAGAACGCCCTTCACAACTCCCTTTTATGGAAAATTATGCCCTGATTTTGCTCACCGGTAACCGACACCAAAACACGTTGAGCAACTAAACATTCCTACCCGCAAGATCTTCAAGAGCCATGTATTTGCCTCAGATCGTAATCATCTCCCCTGTTCTTCATGTTAATAAGAGCCAAAGTCTCTTCATCATAGTCACTAGCGACTCATACCCACCATCCTCGAGCAATCATCACACCCGAGATTGGCATTCTCAAAAATGTCCTTCCACAACCATTTACAAATAATATCACTTGTGTGCCCTGCGATGGAAGAAGAAGAGCTCTTGTAGGCCCAAAGGTGTACCTTGGCGAAGGTGGTTGTGCCTCCTTGTATTTGGAGGTGGCACCACGAGTGCCGTAGTAGAACGTGGAAGAGATGATGCACGGGTGTCCATGATGGGTCACCCAGAAAAGTTAGTCCGCCAAGGCCGCCGATCCTGGACTTCACGCTCACTTTACAAGCAAGATGGAATAATCGAAAGATATTATTATAATCCTTTAGTCTAGAATGGTCTGAATCTCTATTTAATCCACCGAAAACGAAGCATAGCTTCATTCTCCTCAACAATACCACATCTAATCAAGCCTTTGTAACCCGATAATATTCTTCACCAATTTTTTCCTTGTCTTAAGCGCTGCAATTTTTGAAGTAATTCACTTGATAATATGGTGGAACCCAACGAGTACGATAGCAGTTTTCAAAGCAGCCCAAGTAGCGGAACAGATATAATCTACAATGTTCCATTCCCAAACACATGCAAAGCTAGTGAAAGCACAAACAGCAGCAGAACACGCCTCCTCGTGATATTTAAAATTAAATCGTTGTTCGTTTCTAATTCCCAAGTAAGATATATATCAGAACATATCTCCTCAAATGGTGGAATATTCAATTCGTTTAGGGAGATGGTCATGATCTCGCACCAAGGGGAGCCCAACATCGCCATTATTTGCATGTGGACGAGGGTTGTGGTGCGGTGGTTGCACGAGTTGATGTTGATCAACCTCATCCTCGAAGCTCACATAATCATCTCCCCCCAAAGCAGGAGCCATATAAACAAAAAGGACCAGAGCTTGGCCAAAGAGGGACCGGGAAGCTCAAGGAGGGCTGTTTCCGATGTGGAGGTAGTCCGTGTTGTTGTAGTAGAGGTGCTAGGTAGCCGGTGGTGGTGGTGGTAGACGCCCAGCAATTCATTAAACTTGATATCGAGCTTTGCTTTAACGCCTTCTCAATGCCATCTATCTTCTCCATGGCCTCTTCAAATCTATTTAGCACATCGCCCACCCGCCCACTCATCATTTGTTGAAACTTATCATGTAGGCTTTGTTTGTCATGCCCCACCTTTTGCGGGGATCCGCCATGGTTAAGCATAGAAACACACAAGAATATGATTCATGACTACTAGGAAGTGGTGGTGGTGGTGTGGTGGATCCACAACCGCAAGCAAATCTCAAATTCTTACCCCTTTACCCAAAGAAGAAAGGGTGATCGCAACCGATGTAGTCAAAACTCTAAAGCTTGATAGAGCGAATGTGGAGAGTCAAACGCGATGTAGATGTATTGGAGCTGAAGGCTTATAATATGGTAGCAAAAGGGTCAAAATAATCAATTCAGATGCAAAGTTGAATAAACGCCAACGACGATCGGGTCCTAGGCTAGACCGTAGAGACCCGAGCCTAGAACACTAAAAAATCACCCGAAAACAACAAAAGCACACTAAATTTTTGTTTTTTTTTTTTTTTTTTGGCGTAAAAATCACTATAATGGCGAGTGTCTCAAAACTCTTCCTGTGTCAAATCGACAGATGGGCACGAAATTTTTTCGATAAAAAATTTTTTTTACCCCGACCCAAAACTGAAACGGTCAAAAAACTTTTATAACGGCCATCGCCTCAATCCACTTAGAAACACCTAAAATAGGGTAGCCAAATTTTTTGACAAGACGCTTGAAAATTTTCTAAACGGAGGGTGGTTTTCCCTTTTTTTTTCCCCAAACCTACTCCGCAAGGAAACACAATCGGAAACTAGATGGATCTCAAAACAAACCTAATATGAGAAAACCCTTTGGTGGTGGATATATGGTTATATGACAGCTGGTGGTATATGGTAGCTGGTGGTATATGATAGGATTCAGGCGTGGGGGAAAAGCAATGGTGGTAGATGGCAACGATGATGATGGGGGAAAGCGTGACAACTTATGACCGAACTCAAACCTAAAAGACTAGACTCTAAGACCAGAACTTGACACGACGATGCAACCGCAAATTCAACAAAGCAAAACCCAAAAGATTATAAAGGCTCGATTGGTTGGATATGATGAACTAACCCTAATTTTTTTTGTGGCTTTTTCGGGACAATAGGTATGGAACAAACTCGATCTAAAACTAAAAACGGAAAATCTCACCGAGCAACCCGGAAATATACCATTTGATAGAGGCAAAGGTGTCCCGATGTTTCATGAGATGGTGGCTATCGCTTCTGGGAGTCGATTGACGATCCGACCACATCCGGAGACGCCCCTTTAGCAATTGCTAAACCAACTTCCGAGGGTTATTGACCACCCGAGCACGATCAACCGACCACAGGGTCCGTTTCCCCAGAAACGAAGAACAAGCAAGAAATGGATTGCAACTGGATATTGAATATAAGATGAAAGCTTTATTGATCAAGGTGGGGCCTGGGACGCTTTGTCCGGTCGGAACACAAACGGCACGGTTGCAGCTATGGCTAACTTTAATCTAAACAAAACCGGTCTAAACTGCCCTAAGGGCTGTTATATATGAGGAAGGGGGGAATTTGTGGCCCTTGGTGGAGGGGTCCAAATCAACCCTAACTCTTGTTTCCCCACACAACGGACTCTAAAAACAGCCTATACTTAAGTATTTCGAAATTACATGGGCCTGCCCACTAATAAGGTGACGAGCACCTAGAATAGCCTCGGACACATTTATAAAGTAGCATCTTGTATATTTCGTCCAAGGCTTCATGCATCCATTATGGTGGCTTCAAAGTCCCCGAATCATCACTTGTAACTCCGTTTTGTTCCCCTACATGGCATTATTCCATGCTTGTTCTTGCTCCAATGTCCATCCTTCTCCAAGCTAGGGCCTTCATTTGTAAGCAAAACAAATGTATCCAATTTAGGCAGCATCATATTCTCATGAACATTAGAATCATTACCAAGAAACCAAAGTACCGATAATTTAATTGATGGCGAGCTCTAGTAATTGGTCCAAAGATATGTAGCAAGAGGGTTGTGGGTGTAACAATGGTATTGATGTCCTCATCACAAGGCTCAACGCCTTCAACAACAACGTGAAGAGAAGCTCTGAGGCGAACGCCCTTCAAGAATCAAGTAGAGCCTTCGCTAACGCAATCGCGAACGGCAATCAAGAGGAAGCCTTCGAGAAGAAATCCAAGAGAGGAACTACCAACCCATGTACAACGCCGTTCCTCAAGATCCTCCACAAGCTCGCCAAGCTCCACCTCAACATCAAGTTCAACAAGAGCAAGTTGATCATGGTCTTCCCGCCGCCAAGAGCAACATGAAGACGAGTACATTCCACGCCAAGGACGCCATCATCAACATCGCCAACAACACAATGAAGAGCAACGCCACGGCAAGCCAAAATTCACCATGCCCAAGTTCAATGGAAGCAATGACCAAGACTACCTCTCGGGCATTGAAGGTTAACAAAATGATAGAGGCGAGGGTGTCCCGATCTTCATGAGATGATAACTCTCGATTTGGTGGAGCGACTTTGAATCCGACTACAAACGCAGCACGACGCTGTTTTAGCAATCGCTAAACCAATCTCTTAGGTTATCGAATGCCGAAGCACGATCAGCCGACCACGAAAGGTCTATTCCTGCAAGCAATCAAGAACGAGCAAGAATATGATAAAGCAATCTGAATATTGCGATATTATGAAGTATTGATAATGGTGGGGATCGAAGGGTCTTGGTCTGGTCATTGACACAAACAAAGTACAAGGTTGCAATGGCTAACTTTAACTAAACAAATCCCAAGGAAAAGCTACTAGATGGATCTACTTATATAGGAGCAAGGTGGCGGCCAAGGAGGTGGAGGACGTCCCAAGGCAGCCTAAAACTAACCCTAGGTCTACAACCAATGGCCCAAGCGAGGTGACGAACACCTTGGACTTGTAGTTTGACTCGGATTCTGCTGCAGATCAGATTGTTTCGTCTATAACTCAACGCTCCAGACGGATTTTAAGGTGATTCTAGGCTGGAAATGCACGAAATCTATTTTCCAACAAAAAAGAATCAACCAATTTGGAGTCCGTATGAAAAGTTAAGACGTTTTGAGTCAGGTATGTCTGTGCAGTCCGGAATCTGAGTCCGAACGTGAGAGACTTGGACTCTATCTTCTCTTGGGCCAAAAGTGACGTGGAGAGAACTTTTGAACAGCAGGTAAACATCTTTTCCCTTATCTTCATATGTGGATTGTACAAATGTCCCATACACCTGCAATTAGACATGGCACAAAAGTTTGTGAAGTATTTTTGTCCCGGATAACATAAATATATTATTGAATAGTTTGCACTAGAAATCACCGGAGAAATATGCATGTATGCAATATTTTTGGTCTCATCCAAGGTAGTCATGTCCTCATCACAAAATCTTCCGCTAATAACCACGATGAAGCGAAGAAAATCGCTATGGCATCACTTGAGTTCCAAGATTATGTGCTCATATGGTGGAACAAATCATTGAGCCATTTACAAGCAAGAGGTGAACCCCCAATCACCACTTGGGCTCAAATGAAGGATGTCATGCAGCACGCTTTGTGCCAACCTACTACAAATCATGATTCTTCAAGAAACTCCAACTACTCAAGCAAGGAACAAAGAGCGTTGAAGAATACTACAAGGAGATGGAGATAGCCATGATTCGAGCCAATGTCAAGGAAGATGATGAGCAAACCATGGCACGCTTTGAATGGACTCAATCATCCCATCAAGAAGATCACACTCCAACCATACTCAACCTCATTGAGCTCGGCATCAAGCTAAAGGCGAACGCCAAGTGCAAGATGACTTCAACACGCCAAGTACTCATCCAAGACCTACGGCTTCCCAACAATCAAGCTTCAACGACTCCTCCAACATCTACACCAACCAAGCTTCCTTCAAGAAACGATTACAAGTCAAGTTACAAGAAGACATCGACAAGTTCAAGTCGCCTCCTCCTACTACAAGCAACCTCAAGTCGGTTTCATCCTCTACTCCGACCGATGAGACCATCAAGACAAGTCCTTCAAGTGTTTCACTTATGAGGCCGAGGCCACAAGTCATACAATGCACCAACAAGCGCACCATGATCCTCAACGACGATGGCACATATGACTCTAATGAGTGAAGAGGAAATGAAGCCCTTGAGCAAGTGGCCATGCACCGCAAGGAATGAAGATGAAGATGATCAAGTCTTTGTGATGAGGATTCGAGCCCCGCCTCTTGTCTCCAAGGTCTTGACTCTTCAACATCAACAAGAAGAAGACCAACGATGCCACATCTTCCACACAAAAGCCGATCAATGGACGGTCCATCAAGGTCATCATCGATGGAGGTAGTTGCACAACTTGGCAAGTGAAGAACTATGCTCCAAGCTACAATTGGTCAAGAGGAAGCACCCACACCCCCACAAGGTTCAATGGCTAAGGACTCCTGACTATACGAGTCGAGCATACGGTCCAAGTCTCCTTCAAAATTGGTGCTTATGAAGACACTTTGCGGTGATGTGGTCCCAATGACCGCTTGCCACCTCCTTCTTGGTCCACCATGGCAATGACCGGGTGTCATCCACAATGGGCAACCAATCACTATAGCTTCAAGATGAAAGGGAAGGAGTATAAAACACCTATGTCTCCTAGTCAAGGATAGCCACAAGCCACACATCATAGAGAAAGAGGAGAAAGCCACCCAAAAGTGAGTGAGAGCCACAAGCCAAATTTGAGAGACTCTTCATTAGAGAGAAAAACTCATTCTATTTGCCACCAAAATGAGATGAGAGAAGTGTGAGCACCCATCAGTGTGATGCACTTTGTCCTTGTGCAAGGATGGAGAACCAAAAACTAACACCATTCACGAGCTACCTTTGGTGTTTCAACTTTTAGAATTTCAAGATGTTTTCCCGATGAGCTACCTCCGGTCTACCTCCCTTTCGGGCATTGAGCATCGAATCGACTCTCTTTGGGGCCGCCACCAAACAAAGCTCCAACCGAGTCAATCCGAAGAAACCAAGGAGATTCAACCAAGTACAACAACTCATCGACAACGGTCATGTACGGAAAGCCTAAGCCCTTGTGCCGTCCTTATTCTTGTGCCTAAGCCCGGGAAGTTTTTGTGTTCCATTGTAGACCTATCAATGTTATTACTGCTCGATATAGGCATCCCATTCCTCGCTTAGATGACATGCTTGATGAACTTAGTGGAGCCAATTTTTCAAAAATTGATCTTAAAAGTGGCTATTATCAAAACGATACAAGAGGGTGATGAATGGAAAACGTTAAAACCAAATTTGGTTTATAGAGTGGTTAGTGATGTTGGGTCTTCAAGCCCCGCACTTTTTGGCCTTATGCATCATGTGTCATTCATATTGAGTTTGTTTGGGTTTACTTTGATGATATTCTTGTGTTTAGAAAACCATGAAACAAAGACATCAATCATGTAAAATTGGGTTAAACCTTTTCCAAGGAAAGTTTTTAAACTTGAAAAAATGCATTTTTGGAGCCATAAAGTGGTTTTCGGGTTTTGTTGTTTTCAAAGGGTGTCCATGTTGATTTAATCAAAATTGAAGCAATCAAAACTTGGCCCCAACCCACCAATTTGCAACAAGGCCTTTTTTAGGTTT
>JAHIAM010018061.1:0-32630 GCA_021605205.1 Aegilops longissima | reverse complement strand
AAGAGCTTTAATTCCGTAATCCACAGAGCACCAGCCCAGTGGATACCAAAGACATGGTATTAACAGATTCGAGACTTTTCAGATCAAATAATTTAGAAACGAACACAAGAGCCTTTATCAAGTCTACCAAGTAGCAACAATAAACCCATGGAGGACACGGCTATTACCTTTAATGCCGTTGATGAACCTAAATTCAACAGCCCGAGCACTAGCCGATTGGTCCTCAAATTAACAATGGATGATTTCGCTTACCAAGGTACTCATGGACGGTGGCAGCGGATTGAACCTCATTTACAAGGAAACCTTGAAAAATGGAAATAGACTGGAGCCGCATTGAGCGAAGCAGACAACCTTTAGAGGAATAATCCTCAATGGGAAGCGCACAGAGTGAAAAATCACACCTGATGTGGTGTTCGCACGCCGGATAATTACAGGTCCGAGGAACTCACGCTCCAAGTGGCCCTGCTCAGCAGCGGATATCACACTCTATTAGGCGTAGAGGCATTACAATTTTTTCGTTTATACCCCATTACGGGTACATGAAGCTCAAAATGCCCGCCCAAATTCAGATCATCACTCTTGCTAGTGACCCGACATAGCACTGCGATCGAAAATAAGACAGCCAAGACTGCCCTTGAGGCACTATACGAAGCCCTAGCGGCCGAGGAACTGATCGCGCCAGCGCCCATGGTGAATAGGACGACGCGATACTCGATAAAGATCCAAGTCCACCTCTTTAAACCGCGACTAAGTAGTCAAATTCCAAGTCCATCCAAAGGACTCTACAAAACGCTCCATCGGGCGCAATTAAACCCCGGCGTAGACGCCGTGACCACGAGAATTCCTACGCCAAAATTGGGACATTTTGCCCGGCACCCTTCAGACATGCCAGAATCCCACGCCGTGGTCGAAAGCACAGCCTAAACATCCTAAAAGGATTCAAGCTACCAAGCAAGCCCTTCGCCAAGCCCTCGAACCTAAGAGACAAGCCATGGGCGAGGAGCTAGCCAAACCACTGGAGGCCGATTCATCGAGATATAAAAACATCCGGACTCGGCTAGCAAACCGGTGATGGTACCAAAGAAAGACAACCTCGCACCTATGCTCGATTTCAAGGACCTCAACAAGGCTTGCCCAAAGGATCCTTCCTCTCCCCGCGATCGATCAAATTATCGACGCCACCGCAGGACACGATTCATTGTGTTTCTCGACGATATTCCGCTACTATCAAATTAAGATGGCAGAGCTGCATCAAGCCGCGAACGGCATTCATCACCCCATACGCCCATTCTCGCTTAACACAATGCCCTTCGGCTCAAAACGCCATGCAACATATCAACGCATGATTCGTATATGTCTGCAAACCAGATCGGCAAAACAGTGGAGGCATACATAGATGACGGGTCGCAAAAACCAAGCATGTCAAACTCTAGTAGACGATTTGAGGCTCACATTCGACAACCTCCAACATATGACATCAAGCTTAACCCGAAAATGCATTTTCTGCATGCATCCGGAAAGCTCTTGGGCTCATAGTATCCGTAGAGGAATAGAAGCAAACCCAGCCAAGATCCGAGCTCGCCACAATTGATATCCCAAAATACCTCAAGGAAATACAAAATTGATCGATGCGTATGCTCTAAGCCGCTTTATCTCCGCTGGGAGAAAAGGCATTACTCTTTATCGCCTCCTCCAAGACCAACACTTCGAGTGGATTTGATACGCCACGGCCGACTCGAGAAATAAAAGCCATATTGGCAACAACCTGGTCCTGGCCGCGCCTAACATGGGCGTAACTAATGCTATTATACATCTCGCAACTCATCAAGTTGTAAGCGCAGGTTTCTTGTCGAACGAGAAACGGATGGACACAAATTCCCTTCAAAAGCCGGTTTACTACGTATCCACCATTCCTCACTCCATGCAAGTCACTTGTACCAAGATTATCAAAAGATAGCGACGCTAGATTATGGCATCTCGAAGCTGCGACACTACTTTCAAGAGTGTTCGATAACAAGAGCCTCCAAGTACCTCTTAACGATATAATAAACAATCATGTATACACGACGGGCCGGATTGCCAATGGGCCATTGAGCTCCTCCTGCTCGACATAACCTATAAGCCACTACAAGCTATTAAGTCGCAAGTTTTGGCCGATTTCGCTGTCGATCGATCAGTCAACTCCCTAAAGAGTACGCACATATTCCAACCGGATCATTCACTTCGATGGCTCCAAATGTTGGTTGGTCTGGGGCTGGCATCGCTCGACGTCCCCAACAGAGATACAGCTCAATACGTACTCAGATAATGTATACGGACTCCAACAACGCAGCCAAATACGAGGCCCTTCTACATGGTTCTCCGGATGGCGCTTCCATGGGCATTCAACGCCTAGAGGTGCGCGATTCAACCTCGCGATATCCCAAATAAATGGAGACTTTGATGCCAAGGATCCAAAATGGTAGCTTATCGCAACGCCGTCCCTAAAATGTCACCGGTTCAAGGGCTCAATTTCACCATATAGCTCGGAAAACAACCAGCAGCAGACGCCTTGGCATGCATTGGCGCAGCATCGATGCCGCCCCCCAATATCTTCTTGGAGAGGCTGTTCGCCATCCGTGATATGGGAAGGAGTCCGAAATAACAGCCCGACTCCAACCGCACCGCCCGGATAACCAACATTCTCGACACAACGGGAGGCTCGCCAACGAAGTAACATCTTCAAATTTCCACATAATAATGGCGCTCATTGCCCTGCGGATGTAACCATTCCTAGCCTACCTAACCAGGCAGGAACTCCCCACCAAAACGAGGCACGCCGTATAGTGCGCGATCTAAAGCCTATAAAGTCCATGAGAGAGAGCTTTATAAAAAAGCACCACCGAGTCCTTCAAAGGTGTATCTCCAAGAGGAAGGGCGTAATCTTCTGGCTGAAATTATGCCGACTCGCATGGGCACCACGCCGCAGCCCGGCCCTTGTAAGGGCCTTCCGATAGGATTTTATTGGACGACGCCCGGCAGATGCTCTTGACTTAGTCCAACGATGCGCCTTTGCCAGCTCTTTGCTAACCAAAGCCATATGCCACCCACCGCCTCCAAACTATACCCATCACCGCCCTTCATGTCCGGGGCTTGACATGGTTGGACCCCTTAAAGGAGGAACCCACAAGCAAAAATACCTCATCGTCATGGTGGATAAATTCACCAAATGGATAGAGGCCAAGCTCGTTAAGACGGCCAATCCGACCGGTGATAGACTTCATATCGTGGATCAGACATCGCTACGGCCCCCACAAAGATCATCACCGATAACCATACCTAACATTACGGCCGATGAGGTCAAACTCGTGCAAAAACATGGGCATCAAGCTCGACTATGCTTCAGCCTATCACCCACAAACTAACGGTCAGTCGAAGAAGAGCAAATGGTCTAATCATGAGCGGCATCAAACCCAGATTAGTACGCCCTCAAGGAATCCAACACGCACCGGGTAGAGGAGCTCGACCAGATTCCGGGCTGGGACCACGCCAATCGCACCACCGGATACACACCATTCTTTATGGTATACGACGCAGAGGCGGTTCTGCCCTCGCGACATAATTCATGACTCACCTCGCATGCGCATGTACGAAGAAAGAGAAGCCGAACTCGATCGGCAAGACAGTTTGACGCTTTGGAGGAGGAGCGTGACGGCAAAACCTGCTCCGCATTCTATCAATAGCAGGCTCAAGATATCAAAGTAGAGAAGTACGGGCCAAAACTTACAATGTTGGCGAAGTTAGTTCTACTACGCACGGACAAGAAAAGGACAAACTCAAGCCCAAATGGGAAGGTCCTTTATTATTGACTCAAGTCCTCGACCGTGGAGCGCACTATCTCATGAGATGCATCGGATAACCGACTCGAGCCGAACCCATGGAACACAGCCCGCCTCCGAAGATTCTACGCCTAGCGCCAACTCGTGTTCGCCTCTTCCTCTCGCCTATTTTTACACATTAGCTGTCTTATCTTTCCTTCTCCGCCCTTTCCCTTACAAGCTTTAAGGGCTTGTTCGCGCTTTGTTCGCACACACAACCGACGCGCTTATCCGCCTCATTATACCTCGGGGCTTCTTTAATGTGCTTATTTATACATGCTTCATGCCCAAACACATGTGTCACACTTCCGCATGTACCTTTATTCACCATTATATGCATCGATATGACTTAAGTTTTGGCCAAGTTGGGATGCTCGCCTCTGCTTACCCCTACGCTCCCGATTGTTCGCTAGGCGGTAAAGGAGCACCTTCCACATTGTTACTGCTGCGGTAAGTTTGATGTACTTCAGACTGGGTGAAGCCAAAAGCTAGCGTTTTAGGGGAATATTCGCCGTGAACTAAAGATGATTTCTCACTTGTTTATTTATCCGCCTCAGATGCTTTTTCTGCTTCGCTTCAGTCCCACATGCACTTTAGGGCATGCCTCCTGTGGAAAGGAACCCCTAACGAACTATTCTCCCCGAAGATGTTTCTACTAACCATGTAATATAACATAACTAGTTGGGCACTTGTCTGCTCAAGCACTAATGACCCCTACGCCTGTCTCCATGCATGCCCTGGTTCTTACATAACCGAGAGGGTATTCGACACACTCCGACTATCGGGTCCAGAGGTTGAAGCTAAAAGGTCCGCCATGACAAACGATCTACAATCCGCTAGAAGGCATTTTACATGTCATCTTCAATTACATAGTCAATTTGATCGGGCATATTCTCTTCATTACCATCCAACAGCTCGTCTAGTTTAAAATCTCATGGGGAATATTTACGCCAACTCTACTTGGCCGCATTACTAAGCTCACAGGATCTCCTTCCCATCGCCCCCATGTGTCCGGACTCGCCATGTGGTTTGGGTCAGCCTTCGTACCTGCTGCCTTCACCATGGCCTAGGCCTCCTGGCGCCTTTGACGGCAGGCCGATATCTTCCATAATCAAGCCGCCGCTACCCCTTAAGCCTCTCTCGCAAGCTTCCAAGGCCTTCGGCATGGAGACAGATGGCCACAAGGCTCGGGCGACGCTTTTCATCACCCGCCAACTTGTTCGCAGCAGTAAGAACTCGAAGAAGGTCACCAGAGAACCGGCATTTCCTCCGCAGGACTAATTGTGGAGCATACCCTCATACATAACTCGTTAGTCGACTTCCTCGCCGAACTCTTTTTCAAAGTTCGCTCAAGCACTTACTTAAACATGCCGCTACAAGCCGCCGATTCTCCTTCACGGAGTCCGGATAGCTGGGCACTAACATCCTTTAGTTCTCGCCCAGCTGGGTGTTGGCATCTTGAGATTATTCTTCCCGCCTCACCTCGTAAGCACGCCTCGCCGCCTTTAACCGGCGCAAGAGTTGTTGCTTGTCCGATCTACTCGCGCCATCTGCAATGTTATTGTCAGATTTGTACACACGCTGCACTTCACAACATACTTATCTTTCAAGCATATATTACCGTAGGGGTCTCCTCATTCTCGTGTCGCTGCTTAGTGCGGCCTCAAGTTGGGCTTTGCACCTTCCAGCTCCCCGGACAGTTGGGTATTCTTTCTAGAAGATCCTCAGATAACAAATGATCCTTAAATCAGTTATTCTAACTGTTTCAAGTCTCGGCTACCGGCATATATAACCATCAAATTTTCTACCCGCTTGTTCACATACCGCCCGTGGCTCGCTAGACCATTTTGAGCGGCACGGAGGTATGCATCTCCGAATTGAAGGCGCCCAATGCCTCTTGGGAGAAACAAGGCTATGAAGAACTGTCAGCAGCTACCGTGATTCATGGCACTTCCACCTCGGAATTGGTGGCGCATAGTCTATCCGCATCCTCTATCGGAGGAGCGTCCGACGACGCCTCGTGTTCGCCTCGCTCGACTCGGCTTTGAGCCCGGCTGGTGGAGGCGCCGATTGGCAATCTCTCCGGATATAGTCCCATGAGCCTCTTTTTCCTAAAAAGGAGAGCACGCAAGCTAGTATGCATCGAAGAATAATACTTGAATAAGGCAGCATGCCTTATCGCAAGCGCCGTGCCTCGACCCGATCATGGTCTCTTTAGCCTCTCACTCATCATGGGTCCCTTGTTGACTAGTCGCCAGCTCGGCATTCCGCCGAGATCCTCCCTGCTAAACGCCATTGGTATACGGTGATAAAAATAAGCACGGATGGATCATCTTCAAGTATTAGGACTTCGGTCTCGATTACTTGTGAGGCGGGAGCAGTCCAGATAATCGCTGTAATAGCCACCAAGGCATTGTCGATGCCAGCTTGGTAAAATACCCCATCGATCAGCTCCACGGATATGTCCGGATCCTCTTGGGAGGCCGGATCAAGGGACCGCTCCGGATCCTCGGGTTGTGGAGGAGGGCTGTTTATATCCTTTACGGCCCGGCGCACCTCATGCCAAATCACAAGATAAGGTACTTGACTATGGGAATATGGAACGGATGGGCAAAAAGAAGTGTCCGCTTACCCAGCTTGGAGGATTGTTCATAGAAAATCCGCCCTGAGAATTGACACGGAGGAATTCCTCCTCTTCTCCCTTGTACAATACGGACAAGATCTTCTTTAGAGCGGCAACCGATTCCGGCCCCTTACGGCCGCAGCGGTGGCATCATCCTCCCTGCTGAAATCCCACATGGGTGGCTCTATAATCGGCGCGCTGCACTTCAGATATGCATGTGGCCATGACTCGATCATGGTCATCCGAATGAGCTAACAGCCTTATCCGCTCATCGATAAAGAACGCCCTTGTCATTTTCCTTCCGAGGGCTCCGTGGACGCCAGCTCAGCGCTTTCTTCAAGGGAGCGTTATCAACTTCGTGGAGGCCGATCCAACAGATCTCGCAGGGGACATCTTTTATATAAACCATTCAAGGCCGCCTTGGACGCCTTCTTCGGGTTCCTGAGATATCCGTCCCGGCGATGAGCTACTTCTCCGCACCACTTGATATATCTGACCTTTCGAGAACGGGCACAAGGCGTAACAGCTTCTTCCACAAATAAAATGAGCCTCGATGCTCAAAACAGCTCGCAAGAGGGCTACGAAGCTCGCAATATGCAATATGGAGGCAAAGGTAGGTTGTGCAACCGAGGTCAGAGAACTCCGTGGAGCCCCCGAGAAGCGGATGAATTGGAAATCCGAGCCTCTTATCAAATAAGGACAAGGCATACCCGCCTCCTTTGAGGGATTGGGACGCCTCTCGCTTGTTCTCCACCATTATAGGTGGCAAGCCCGCTCAACCAGACCATGTAGGCTGGGAAGAAACCCTTGGCTTGAGCTGCCACTAGCTCGGCAGCGGGACGGAGCATCTCTCCCAATCTCCGTGCCGAGGGCCGGAGGGCGAGAGGAGGAGCTGCGCCGACCGCCATGATGGAATGGATCTCGCCGAATGCGCCCGATGAATGCTCGCAAGGAGGATGGTGATTTGGATCTAAACTCGCCTCTTTAAAAGGCAGCTCATTTACACGGCTAGAGGGTAAATGTAAAACACCCGGCTTTTCAGATTTGTCCGACACGTGAAGATTGCCATTATTGGGCGTGGAAGCCAAGGAGCGCAATATTCATGAGAAGCCGACACTATTCAACACGCATAATACGGCTCAGAGAAGAACCCGCCTTTGCAATGCCAAGACAATCACAATACGGACTCATCGCCATTGAAGCCTGGTTCGGGGCTACCGAGGGAGTCCCGATTAGGGGCTACTATGACCTTCGCGGACGACTCGGACTATGAAGATACAAGATTGAAGACTTCGCCCCTGTCCGGATGGGACTTTCTTGGCGTGGAAGGCAAGCTTACGATACGGATATTTAGATTCTCCCATTGTAACCGACTGTAACCCTAGCCCTCTCCTGTCTATATAAACCGGAGGGTTTTAGTCCAGAGGATGAACAACAATGATACCATAGGCTAGCTTCTAGGGTTTAGCCTCCGATCTTGTGGTAGATCTACTCTTGTACTACCCATATCATCAATATTAATCAAGCAGAGTAGGGTTTTACCTCCATCAAGAGGGCCCAACTCGGGTAAAAACATCATGTCCCTTGTCTCCTGTTACCATCCACCTAGACGCACAGCTTTGGGACCCCTACCCAGATCCGCCGGTTTTGACACCGACAATGCGTGATCGCCGCCCCAGCTTGGTATTGCACTTGCTCTTCGACCATCTCTCGAATCCGCGCCACTTGTGCCTTTGAGTTGTTCAACCTCAACTACTGCTGGCTTTCCGAGCTGGTCTTTTCTCCTTTCTCCCAGCATGTATAGTATTCCCACCATTTAGTGGATGTTTTGCCGCCACACGACTAGCCGATTTACGGCCATCGAGCTTATCCTTGGTTTTCATTATGTTCAACGCCTCTATTTAAAGGTGTCAAAAGGGAGCTCGAGACGCACTTCGCCATCGCTTTCAAAGGTCTCGCGGAAGGAACGTGAACCATTTAGAAATTTGGCTTCATTAACTAGAATGCAACCATATATGGAGCAAATTACGGGGTGTATTCCTTACCGTAACTTTCTCAAGCGCCTTTGGTCTTCGGATCCGTGGTAAGCTCCTTGGTTACCGGTCAATCTTGTACCGGCCCCCGACATAGTCCCCGGTCTCGCTTGTCACCGTATTTCTTGAAGGGCGGTAGGTTTTGCTCAAGACGCCCAAGGCCCTCCTTGTCCCATATAGGTTCCGCCACTCAGAATCGCTGGGACCGAGTTGGTGGACCCCTAAGTTCAAGTCCCGCATATCTTTCCCCAATCGACTTGATTCCATATGTTATGCTTCTCGACTTGATCTTGAACTCCTTGTAGTCATCTTCGCTGATCGAAGGATTTTTCGCCTTGATCTTATCATAACTATCACCTTTGTCAATCATTCTCTTCACCGTGCTTCTCCAAGTAGATAGGGTCGTGGCTCATCTTCGTGAGGGTGGCATTGTTCACTATATTCCCGAGAGGCATATGTTTGCTACGCCACCGGGAACTTGTATCGCTCGGCAACTTCGGAAGAGGAGGCTGCGCAAATTTCTGGCCAGATGCCTTAGGTGTTGGGGAATGTTGCAGAAAATAAAATTTTCTACGCTTTCACCAAGATCAATCTATGAGTTCATCTAGCAACGAGAGAAAGGAGTGCATCTACATACCCTTATAGATCGTGGAGCGGAAGCATTCAAGAGAACGGGGTTGAGGGAGTCGATCGATCACGGATCCAAATCACCGATGATCCTAGTGCTGAACTGACAGCACTCTCCGATTCAACACACGCATCGGTTGGGGAAGACGCCTCCTCCTTCTTGATCCAGCAAGGGGAAGCAGAGGTTGACGGAGATCCAAAGAAGACGACGTATGCAGGTGGTGGATGCAGCAGCGATCTCGTAGGGCTTCGGCCGAGCTCATGAGAGGGAGAGGTAGTAGGAAGAGGGAGGCGCCAAGACTTATGGTGCGGCTGCCCTCCCTCCCCTTTATATAGGCCCCTAGGGGCGCCGCCCCGAGATGGGATCTCCAGGCGGGCGGCTGGGGTGGCTTCCCCTGCTGTGGAGGCGCCCCACCCCTAGGGTTCCCAACCCTAGGCGCAGGGGCTCTGGGGGGCGACCAGCCCACCAGGCTGGTTCCTCCCACTTCAGCCCATGGGCCCTCCGGATAGGTGGCCCCACCGGTGGACCCTCGACCCTTCCGTGGTCCCAGACAATACCGTGACCCTCAAACTTTCCCGATGGTCAAACCTGACTTCCTATACATAATTCTTTCACCTCCGACCATTCCGAACTCCTCGTGGCGTCCCGGATCTCATCCGGACTCAACAACTTTCGGTTACTGCATACTCATATCTCTACAACCCTAGCGCCACCGAACCTTATGTGTAGACCCACGGGTTCAGAGATGCATACATGACCGAGACGCCTCCCGGTCAATAACCAACAGCGGATCTCGATACCCATGTTGGCTCCTACATGCTCCTCGATGATCTCATCTGATGAAGCACGATGTCGAGGATTCAATCAATCCCGTGATACAATTCCTCTCACAATCGGTGACGTTATTTGCCCGAGACTCGATCATCGGGTATCCCAATACCTCGCTTAATCTCAGTATCGCAAGTCACTTTACTTGTACCGTAATGATGATCCCGTGACTGCACACTTGGTCACATAGAGCTCATTATGATGATGCATTACCGAGTGGGCCCAGAGATACCTCTTCATTACACGGAGGACAAATCCCAGCCTCGATTCGTGCAACCCAATGACACTTTCTTGAGATACCCAGAGTGCACCTTTATAGCCACCCGTTACGCTAGGACGCTTGGCACACCCAAAGTACTCCTACAGTATCCGGAGTTGCACAATCTGATGGTCTAAGGAAATGATACTTGACATTTGGAAAAGCTCTAGCTAAACTAACTACACGATCTTTGTGCTATGCTTATGATTGTCTTGTCCATCACATCATTCTCCTAATGATGTGATCCCGCTATCAATGACATCCAATGTCCATAGTTAGGAAACCATGACTATCTGTTGATCAACGAGCTAGTCAACTAGAGGCTCACTAGGGACTTGTTGTGGTCTATGCATTCACACATGTATTACGCATTTCCTGATAATACAATTATAGCATGAACAATAGACAATTATCATGAACAAAGAAATATAATAATAACCATTTTATTATTGCCTCTAGGGCATATTTCCAACAGACTCCTACTTGCACTAGAGTCAATATTCTAGTTACATTGTGATGAATCAACACCCATAGCATTCGGTGTTGATCATGTTTTGCTCTAGGAGAGCTTTTAGTCAACGGATCTGCTACATTCAGGTCCGTATGTACTTTACAAATATCTATGTCTCCATCTTGAACATTTTCATTTAATGGAGTTGAAGCGACGCTGATGTGCCTTTGTCTTCTTGTGAAACCTAGGCTCCTTGGCAAGTGCAATAGCTCCAAGGTTGTCGCTGAAGAGTGCGATCGCCCCACGCATTGGATATGACTCCTAGGTCGGTGATGAACTCCTTCACCCAGATTGCTTCATGCGCTGCCTCCGAGGCTGCCATGTACTCCGCTTCACATGTAGATCCCGCCACCACGCCTCGCTTGGCAACCGCACCAGCCATCGCCCCACCATTCAAAATATACACGATCCGTTTGTGACTTAGAGTCATCCAGATCTGGTGTCGGCTAGCATTGACGTAACGCCATTTACGCATTTAGCTCTTCATCACCTCCATAAACTAGAAACATATCCTTAGTCCTTTTCAATTACTTTAGGATGTTCTTGATCGCTGTTCAGTGTTCCTTGTCGGGATTACTTTGGTACCTTCCTACCAAACTTACGGCAAGGTTTACATCAGGTCCGTACACAAAGATGGCATACATAATAGACCCCATGGTCTGAGGCATAGGGATGACACTCATCTCTTCTTTATCTTCATCAGAAGTCGGCATTGAGCCGAGCTCAATCTCACACCTTGCAATACAGCAAGAACCCTTTCTTGGACTAATCCATATTGAACGCCTTCAATATCTTATCAAGGTATGTGCATTGTGAAGACCTATGAGGCGCCCCTGATCTATCCCTATAGATCTTGATGCCTAATATGTAAGCAGCTTCTCCAAGGTCCTTCATTGAAAAACACTTATTCAAGTAGGCGTTAATGTTGTCCAAAAGTTCTATATCATTTCCCATCAAAAGTATGTCATCTACATATAATATGAGATATGCTACAGAGTTCCCACTCACTTTCTTGTAAACGCAGGCTTCTCCATAAGTCTCATGAAACCCAAACGCTTGATCATCTCATCAAAGCAAATGTTCCAACTCCGAGATGCTTGCACCAGCCCATAAATGGATCGCTGAGCTTGCATACCTTGTTAGCATTCTCGTGGTCGATAAAACCTTCCGCTGCATCATATACAGTTCTTCCTTAAGATGACCGTTATGAATGCTGCTTTTGACGTCCATTTGCCATATCTCATAATCATAGTATGCTACAATTGCTAACATGATTCGAACGGACTTCAGCTTCGCTACGGAGAGAAAGTCTCATCGTAGTCAATCCCTTGAACTTGTCGATAACCCTTAGCAACAAGTCGAGCTTTTATATGGTAACATTACCATCCGCTCCGTTTTCTTCTTAAAGATCCATTTGTTTTCTATTGCTCGCCGATCACCGCAAGTCTCCAAAGTCCATACTTTGTTTTCATACATGGATCCTATCTCGGATTGCATGGCTTCAAGCCATTTATTGGAATCAGGGCCATTGCTTCTTCATAGTTCGAAGTTCACCGTTGTCTAACAACATGATTTCCAAGACAGGGTTGCCGCATCACTCAAAAGTGAACGTGTCCTTGTGGACCTTCGTTCAAGAGGAGCTTGATCCAAGTATCTTGATCATCATCATTAACCTCCTCTCTTAGCGGTGTGTGCACCACAGAACTTCTTCCCGAAGGCGCTACTTACCGCTTCAAGAGGTAGTACTTCATCAAGTTCTACTTTCTTCCCACTTAGTCCTTTCGAGAGAAACTTTTTCCGTAGGACCCGCTCTTGGCAACAAAGATCTTGCCTTCGGATCTTAAGTAGAAGGTATACCCAATGGTTTCCTTTAGGGTATCCTATGAAGAAGCATTTTTCCGACTTGGGTTCGAGCTTTTCGTTGGAGTTTCTTGACATAAGCATCGATCACCAAACTTTTAGAAACGATACTTATGTTTCTTTCCAAACCATAATTCATACTTGTCGCCTCAACGGATTTAGACGGTGCCCTATTTAAAGTGAATGTAGCTGTGTCTAGAGCGATCCCAAAATGATAGCGGTAATCGGTAGTGACATCATAGATCGCACCATATCCAATAGAGTGCGACACGACGCTCGATACACCATTATGCTGAGATGTTCCAGCGGCGGAGTTGTGAAACGATTCCACATTTCCTGTGCGCATCAAATTCGTGACTTAAATATTCTCCCCACGATCAGATCAGAAGAACTTTATCTTTCGGTCACGCTGATTTCTACCTCATTCTAAAATTCCTTGAACTTTTCAAAGGTCTCAGACTTGTGTTTCATCAAGTAGACATACCCATATCTACTCAAGTCATCATGAGAGTGAGAACATAACGATATCCTCCGCGAAGCCTCAACGCCATTGGACCGCATACATCAAGATGTATGATTTCCAATAAGTTGGTTGCTCGCCCATCGCTCCGAGAACGAGTCTTGGTCATTTTGCCCATGAGGCATGGTTCAGACGTGTCAAATGATTCATAATCGAGAGACTCTAAAAGTCCATCAGCATGGAGCTTCTTCATGCGCTTGACACCAATGTGACCATATGGCAAGTACACAAGTATGTGGGACTATCGTTATCAACTTCACATCTTTTGGTATTCACACTATGAATATGTGTAACATTACGCCGAGATTCATTAAGAATAAACCATTCACCAATGGGCATGACCATAAAACATATCACTATATAAATAGAACAACCATTATTCTCGGATTTAAATGAGTAGCCATCTTGAATTAAACGAGATCCCGATATAACGCTCATGCTCAAAGCTGGTACTAAATAACAATTATTGAGGTTTAACACTAATCCCGTAGGGTAAATGTAGAGGCAGCGCGTCGACGGCGATCACATCGACCTTGGAACCATTCCCACGCCAAGATCATCACCTCGCCCTTCGCCAGCCTCCGCTTATTCCGCAGCTCCGCTTTGAGTTACAAATATGAGCAACCGCACCGTATCAAATACCCAAGAGCTAGTACGAGTACTCGGTAAGGTACACATCAATTACATGTATATCACATATACCTTTGGTTTTGCCTCCTTCTTGTCCGCTAAGTACTTGGGGCAGTTCCGCCCAAAGGACTACGCCCTTGCAATAAAAGCACTCAGCTTCGTGCTTGGGTCCATTGCTTGACTTCTTCCCGATAACTGCTTATCGGGCGCTGCAACTCCCTTGCCGCCCTTATTGAAGTTCTTCTTACCCTTGCCTTTCTTGAACTTAGTGGTTTTATTCACCATCAACACTTGATGTTCCTTTTTGATCTCCACCTCCGCTGATTTCAGATTGAATACACCTCGGAATGGTCTTTTCCATCCCCTCATATTGAAGTTCATCACAAAGCTCTTGTAGCTCGTGGAAGCGATCGAGGATTCTCAATGATCAGGCATCCGGAGATTAACTCCACTGAGTCAAGCTGTTGTGCAACCTGCATATCTTGAGTATGTGCTCACCGACAAACCTATTTTCCTCCATCTTACAACTGAAGAATTTGTCCGAGACTTCATATCTCTCGACCCGGCATGAGCTTGAAAACCATTTTCAGCTCCTAACATCTCATATGCTCTCAGTTGCTCAAAACGCTTTTGGAGCCCCGGTTCTAAGCTGTAAAGCATGCCGCACTAAACGAGGGAGTAATCATCAAGACGAGACTGCCAAGCGCTCATAACGCCTTGGTTCTCTCGATTGGTGCTTCACCTAGCGGTGCTTCTAGGACATAATCTTTCTTGGCAGCTATGAGGATGATCTCGTGTTCCTAATTCCATCCAGATAGTTGCTGCCATCATCTTTCAACTTGGTTTTCTAGGAACACGCTGAAGTTGAGGGTAACGTGGGCCATTTGATCTACAAGACATATTGTAAAGATTTTAGACTAAGTTCATGATAATTAAGTTCATCTAATCAAATTATTCAATGAACTCCCACTCAGATTAGACATCCTCTAGTCATCTAAGTGAAACATGATCCGAGTCAACTAGGCCGTGGTCCGATCATCACGTGAGACGGACTAGTCGACATCGGTGAACATCTCCATGTTGATCGATCTTCTATATGACTCATGCTGACCTTTCGGTCCTCCGTGTTCGACGCCATGTCTGTACATGCTAGGCTCGCTGTCAACCTAAGTGTATTATGTGTAATTCGGCTTACACCCGCTGTATTCAACGTTAGGATCTATCACACCATCATCACGTGGTGCTTCAAACAACGAACCTTCGCAACGGTGCACAGCTAGGGGAACACTTTTCTTGAAATTATTATGAGGATCATCTTATTTACTACCGCTGTTCTAAGTAAACAAGATGAAAAACATGATAAACATCACATGCAATCAAATAGTGACATGATATGGCCAATATCATATAGCTCCTTCGATCTCCATCTTCGGGCTCCATGATCATCTTCGTCACCGCATGACACCATGATCTCCATCATCGTGTTCCATGAAGTTGTTTCGCTAACTATTACTTACTACTATGGCTAACGCGCTTAGCAATAAAGTAAAGTAATTTACATGATGCTTCAATGACACGCAGGTCATACAAAATATAAAGACAACTCCTATGGTCCCTGCCGTTGTCATACTCATCGACATGCAAGTTGTGATTCCTATTACAAGAACATGATCTCATACATCACATATATATCATTCATCATTCATCACAACTTTTGGCCATATCACATCACAAAACACTTGCTGCAAAAACAAGTTAGACGTCCCTCTAGTTGTTGTTGCAAGTTTTACGTGGCTGCAATTGGGTTCTAGCAAGAACATTTTCACCTACGTGAAAGCCACAACGTGATTTCCCAACTTCTATTTACCCTTCATAAGGACCCTTTTCATCGAATCCGCCCAACTAAAGTGGAGAGACAGACACCGCTAGCCACCTTATGCAACTAGTGCATGTTAGTCGGTGGAACCTGCCTCACGAAGCGCACGTAAGGTCGGTCCGGCCGCTTAATACCGCTGATGCAAAATAAGACTAGTAGTGGCAAGAAAGTTGACAACATCTACGCCCACAACAAATTTGTGTTCTACTCGCAAAGAGAACTACGCTTAGACCTAGCTCATGATGCCATCTAGGGAACGCTAGAAAATAAAATTTTCACGCTTTCACCAAGATCAATCTATGAGTTCATCTAGCAACGAGAGAAAGGAGTGCATCTACATACCCTTGTAGATCATGAGCTGAAGCTGCTCAAGAGAACAGGGTTGAGGAGTCGACTGCCGTGATCCAAATCACCGATGATCCTAGTGCTGAACTGACAGCACCTCCAAGATTCAACACACGACGGTTGGGGAAGACGCTCTCCTTCTTGATCTAGCAAGGGGAAGGAGAGGTTGACGGAGATCCAGCAGCACGACAGAGTGGTGGTGGATGCAGCAGCGATCTCGGCAGGGCTTCACGAGCTTCATGAGAGGGAGAGGTGTAGCAGGGGAGAGGGAGGCGCCAAGACTTATGGGTGCGGCTGCCCCTCCCTCCCCTTTATATAGGCTCCCTAGGGGCGCCACCGGGAGATGGGATTCCAAGGGCGCGGCGTGGGTGGCTTCCAAGCTGTGTGTGGAGGTTTCACGCCTAGGGTTCCCAACCCTAGGCGCAAGGGCCTGGGCGACCACCCACCAGGGCTGGTTCCTCCCACTTCAGCCCATGGGGCCTCCAGATAGGTGGCCCCACCCGTGGACCCCTCGACTCCTTCCCATGTCCTGCAGACAATACCGTGACCCCAAAACTTTCCTCGATGGTCAAACCTGACTTCCTATACATAATTCTTCACCTCCCGACCATTCCTAACTCCTCGTGACGACGGATCTCATACGGACTAACAACTTTCGGTTATGTGATACTCATATCTCTACAACCCTAGCGCCACCGAATCTTATATGTAGACCCTACGGTTCGGAGACATGCGTACATGACCGAGACGCCCTCCCGTCAATAACCAACAGCGGATCCGATACCCATGTTGGCTCCCTACATGCTCCTCGATGATCTCATCGGATGAACCATGATGTCAAGGATTCAATCAATCCCAGATACAATTCCCTTTGTCAATCGGAAGTTACTTGCCCGAGACTCGATCGTCGGTGATCCCAATACCTCGCTTAATCTCGCATCGCAAGTCACTTTACTCGCACTGTAATGTATGATCCCGTGACTGCACACTTGGTCACACAGAGCTCATTATGATGATGCATTACCGAAAGTGGGCCCAGAGATACCTCTCCGCATACACGGAGTAACAAATCCCACTCGATTCGTGCCAACCCAATGACACTTTCGAGATACCCGTGTGTAACACCCCTAAGTAACTTTCCATATTTGTAACTCCAACTCTTGCCATTTTCGCATTGTGATATGATATTCCTCCGTGGTTGGGTTTTTCCTTTTTGCATTTTGTCCATGTCATGCATTTTATATCATGTCATCATGTGCATCGATTTGCATACGTGTTCGCCTCATGATTCCGAGCATTTTTCCCGCTGTCCGCTTTTGCAATCCGCACTCCTATCTCCCCTGCCCCCCTTTTACGCTTTTTCCGTAAAGGGTACTAAACCTTCTCGAATGGACCGAGGTTTGTCTAGTGGCCTTGGTATACCACCAGAGACCACCGGTCAAGTTTCGGGTCATTTGAGCTCGCTTGGTACTCCAACGGTTAACCGCACTCTCGCAAAGGCCTCTTTGTTGCAGCCCAACACCCTCCAAAACAGCCCAATAACCCATCTAAGTCACTTCCATGTTCTCCGTCGCTCGATCACGATCGTGGGCGAAAACTACACCTCATTTGGACTCTCCTAGCTCCTCTATGCCTATTTAAACAAACCCTCCAAATCCTGATCATTCTCCCCGAAACCCTAAAATCTGTCCTCACAGGCCACGGGACATCGCCCACATCGCTGGACACGGCCACCAAGGCCAGCACTAATCGGAGGTCATGGGTTTGCACTGGCCATCCCACTGGGCTGCTCAGCCCACGGCTGGGCTTCTGCTGGCTTCCCCTCTGGCCGTCTGCCAAGTGGCTCACGGCCATGGCCATTGGCCTGACCGCCTCTGCCTGGCCGCCACCAAGGCCACTGGCCTCACAAGACTGGGCTGGCCGGGCCACTGGCTCGCCACACCACGGGCCGGCCTCCTGGCTGCCTCTGCCGCCCTCCTCCTCGGCTGCCTGCCCTGCCCTGCCTCTCTCTGGCGGGCGAGGGAATCAGCCCGCTTGTCGCCTGATCCGATCGCCCGATCCGATCCGATCCTGCTGACTTCTCCCTCCTTTTTCTTCTAAGTTTTTATATCGATGATATTTTGTGTCATTTTCAACGTGCTATATCTTTGCATCTGTAGATCCATTTTGCGCGTATAATATATCAAAATGTTCGTCTCAAGAGTAGATCATTTCATCTCATTGCATCATTTTCATTTGAGCTCATCTTGATGCCCGAAATGCTGTTAGAAGAGGGCTATGTGATGTTAGTTTCGTTTCTTAACAGAACTTGCACTTTTGTTATTTTTGCCATGATTGATGTGTGCACCCTATGAATTTGAGCCCTACATGTGTTTTGTAATATGCCATGCCATCTTTCCAGGGGTGTATGTCATGTATTTTTGTGATCTATGTGGTGACTAGCACAAGCATGCAAAGTAGGTGTCCTGATGTTGCTGATTTCAGCCCTGTTTAGTTGATATTTTGATGCCATGTTAACTTGATGATACCAAGAGATCCATGCATATTTTGAGATACTTCAGTAAGGATGTTTTGTAAAACATGTCTTGCTCTATCCATCCATGCCTTTTTTTGAAATTATGGAGTGCCATAGCTTGAGTCAATCGAGCTCTACTTTTGCTATCCAATGTTTCCTGGCAGATTGTTTACATGTTATTCAATTTTGCCTAGGTTGTTGTGGTTGATCCATGTATGCTATGTTATTGTTCTTGCCATGTATGTCTTCCATGACATGTCTTTTTGATGTATGTATGCTTAGTTTATCATATAAGGCTCTGTAGTGAGTGCATTGAGCTTGTAAACATGCCTACTTGTTATCAGTTTTGACATGCCATGTTGCTGAATCTGTTAACTAAACTTTCAATATTGACATGGGTGTTACTATATTTTCTGATCCTTTTGGCTTATGGTCAGTAAGGGACTTTTGTTCTATGCTTTGAGTAGATTCATGCCATGCCTTGTTTTGCTATTTTAAGTTCCTGTAGCGTGTAGTTTTGTTGCTCTGAACATTGCAACCTGATGCTGTTTTTGCCATGTCCAGCCTGATATTTTGTGCACTTTTGCCATGCTTGTTTGAACCTGTTATGATGTGAACTAGCCGTAGCTCAGTGCTCATCTTTTGTCAAGCATCTTGTGTAGATCACTGCCATGTACTTTGTTGGTACGTTTGGGTGCAGTAGCTTAATTAATTGTTGCTTGCTAAGTGGCATCATGCTGTTAATGGCAGATTTGTGCCATTCTTGTTTTGCTTGTCATTTGCAAACCGTGCATCCGATTCCGTGATCTTTATATCGATTTCAACCAAATCATCTCATCTTTCCAGTGGCATACTTGGTTTGCTGTTGATGCCTGGTTCATCATTTTCCTTCCGAGCGCATATACGCATTGCATATCACATCCCGCATATCATGTCATGTTTTGCATCATGTTGATTGTGCATTGCACCGTGATTTATTGTGGTTCCTTTGTTTGTGTTGTTGCTTTGGGTAGAGCCGGAGACGAGTACGTGAACGAGGAACCTGTTGAGAACGCTTACGAGGATCAAGCTTTCGACAACTCGAGAACATTGCAGCAAGATGACCATACCTCGAAATCACTTCTATCTTTGCTATGCTAGTTGCTCGCTTTTTGCTATGCCTATGCTGCGATGCCTACCACTTGCTATATCATGCCACCCATATTGCCATGTCAGCCCCTAACCATCCTTTTCCTAGCAAACCGCTGATTGGCTATGTTACCGCTTTGCTCAGCCCTCTTATAGCGCTGTAGTTGCGTGAAGTGAAGTTTGTTCCTTGTTGAACATGGAGATGTTGTTCCTTTTGGAACATGTTTACTTGTTGGGGATATCACAATATATATCTGCTATAATTAATACATCTATATACTTGGTAAAGGGTGGAAGGCTCGCCTTATGCCCGGTGTTTTGTTCCACTCTTGCCACCCTAGTTTCCGCCATACCGTGTTATGTTCCTTGATTTCGCTGCTTACACGGTTGGGTGATTTATGGGACCCCTTGACAGTTCGCTTTGAATAAGACTCGCCCAAAGAAGGCCCAACATTGGTTTTACCATTTGCCACCTAAGCCTTTTTCCCCGGTTTTCGCGAGCCCGAGGGTCATCTTTATTTTAACCCCCCGACCAATGCTCTTCGAAAGCTGGTCCAAACCGAGCAGTTTCATGGGGCCACCACGGGAAACTCGAGGCTTGGTTTTACTCAGAGCTTGACTTATCCGGATGTGCCTCGAGAACGAGATATGTGCAGCTCCTATCGGGATTTGTCGGCACAATCGGGCGGCTTTGCTGGTCTTGTTTTATTGCTGTCGAAATGTCTTGTAGTCCGGATTCCGAGATTGATCGGGTCTTCCCAGAGAAGGAATATCCTTCGCTGACCGTGAGAGCTTATAATGGGCTGTTGGGACACCCCGCAGGTAATATCTTTCAAAGCCGTGCTCATGTTATGAGGCAGATGGGAATTTGTTAATGTCCGCCAGAAAACCCAAAGTTGACCTCAATTAAAATACACATCAATCAAGGTGTAACTGTGATGGTCTCTTCTCGCGGAGTCCGGAAGTGAACACGGTGTTGGAGTTATGTCCGACGTAAGTAGTTCAGATCACTTGATCGCTACTAGCTTCACGTCCGCTTTTGCTCCTCTTCTCGCCTCTTTTGTAATGTAGCCACCATATATGCTAGTCGCTGCTGCAGCTCCACTTTACTACTCTGTCCTTCCTATAAGCTTAAATAGTCTTGATCTCGCTGTGTGAGATTGCCGAGTCCCTGTGACTCACAGACTTCCAAACAGTTGCAGTGTCCGACGATGCTGCAAGGTGACGCAACCGAGCTCAAGTGGAGTTCGACGAGGAACGTGGTCACATTATGTGTCTTTTCCTGATGATCGTGAGTGGTGCCCAGCTTGGGACGATCGGGATCCGTAGCATTTGGGGTATCTTCTTTATTTTGGTTCCGTAGTCGGACCTTGAGTGTACTCAATGATGGATGTTTATTTATGTATTGTGTGAAGTGGCGAATCGAAGCCAACTATGTATCTCTTTCCTTATTTATTACATGGGTTGTGTGAAGATTACCTCACTTATGACATTGCTTTCAATGCGTTATGCTCTAAGTCGTGCTCTCGACACGGGAGATATAGCCGCATCGGGGGCGCTATGTTGGTAATCGAGCCTTCCCACTTAGGAGCCCCTACTTGATTGTTTGTCATGCGTTGTTGAGTCTAGAATGGAAAATGTTTTGAGTCTTAGGATTATATATATCGAGAGTAGGATTCTTTTACTCCCCACCCCTTCGCTGCCTCGTGAGGTATCCCGACGAGAGTTTTGACTCTTCTCTCCTCAAATTTCACTAAAAAATTTTTAGGATCACGGGTATCTTGGAATCGTTCGATGGTTTTGTGACGAGAACATTGTTCTTGGTGCCTCCCGACATTTAGGGGTTGTGGCAGTGTCCCGGAGTTGAGCTCCGAGGTGTTGTCGCCACAATTTTATCGCTGCAGCTCGAATACCGAGTTTTGCCGACATCGAAATCTCTTTTGTGCAGCTTGTTGGTGAGATAACCCCGATAGCCCAAAGATCGAGGCGAAAAGGGAGTATTGCCATGACTTGTATAACGGATGTTTTTCAAGGTCGAGGTACACGATTTCCGAGGATTTCTTGGTTATGTGTTGACGGATGGATACAAATGGATCTAGGTATTGTTAGTTTGGGTGATATATTTTGTGTCCCCAGATCCCCAACACCAGATTGCATAACCGTAAAGTTTCGGAGTTTATAGGTGGGAATTCTAGTAGCTTACAGATATTCTTTCCGGCTGATGTATGATTTGAGATTGGGGTTCAACGCTCAGTGGTCCGCCCATTCACGGTCGATTTACAAAGTGGTCGCGAGACGCCTTAAAGAATCCTTGGCTATGCTGATTCGGGACGCCTTGTTTGTCATTCGTGACGTCTCATATACGTCGTGGTCCGTGGGCCCCATCACCTAACACTTTGGGCGTAAATTCTATCATGTGTTTGTTCCGCTCATTCTAGAAGCCAATCTTTGTTTTCGCCAGATATTCGATTTGTTTCTAAGATGATGTTGTTTCCATATCTTTATCTAAGTGGCTTTCACCTTAATGGACGGTGATGATTAACTTTGAATTCATTCGCTCATTCTTGTTCAATGTTTATTGTGAAGACTATATGTTGCAATTTCTATCCGCTGATTCTACTTATCTTTTGTCTATCAAAGGACTAACGGATGTCACCTCTTCAGATGGCTCCGCCAACGCTGCCTCAATCCGGATCGCAATGATGGGGATCACCAACCTCCACCTCCACCTCCGCCTCCAGAGGCCTCGGCAAGCTATCATGGCAGCCACCAATGCCAATGCTCGATGATTTTGCAGCTCTTGCAAGAACGCATCAAGGGCAAGGCAATCAAGGAAATCAAGGTCAAGGCAACAATCAGCCGACTTTGCTACTCTCACCGGCCTCGCTAATCAGTCCAAGTCTTTCAGCTTCGTGTCGAGGCCACGACGACGACGATTGGTTAGTGGACATCTGCAAGCATTTTGATTGTAGCAATGTCGACCTGAGGACTTTGTCAAGTTTGCATCGCTTCAACTCAAGGATCAAGTCCGAGTGGTACCAGAATACAAAGATTCCAGAGGAGGTCGGTCATTACTCGGGATGAGTTCCGCCGAGATTTCAGAGCTCACCACATTCCAAAAGTGTTGTTGAGAGCAAGCGTGAGGAGTTCCGCAATCTCAAGCAAGGCAACATGTCTGTCTATCAATACAATATCCAGCCTGTAAGCTCGCCTGCTTTGCTAAGCAAGACGACTGATGAAAAGAGTATGATCTATCAATTCAGAGGTGGTCCGAGAGAAGATCTGCAATTAGCTCTTGTGCTTTTGAGCCGATAAGTATGATGATTTCTACAACATGGCATCAAGCAAGAAGCTGCCCAGCTCAAATGTGAGGCTTCTAAGAAGAGAATCAGGATGCAGTTCAGTCTTCTTCTTCCTCTCAAGTGGCAGCTAAGCAGCAGAAGTTCTACCTTCCTCCTCCTCCGCTCCACACCACTTTATCGCCAGAAGAACTCAGTGGCCGTGGATCTTCCCACCCACCCAACCCAAGCTATCGTAACAAGTCTAATTCTCAAGCTCCAAGGTCAAGTGCTCCTTACCACCGTCCGCCTTCTCGAGGTGACTTGCAACAAATGTCACAGAAGGTCACTATGCTAACAAGTGCTTCAACCAGAGGCGCCTTCCGCCTCCTCCTCCCTGTGAAATCTTCCAGAATGCAAAGGGTCAAGCATAATCCAAAGCATGCCAAGGTCAATATGATGAATGCAGCTCAAGCAGAGGAATCTTCCGATGTGATAATGGGTAATCTCTCGCTAATGATATTCCTGCAAAAGTCTTATTTGATACCGTGCATCGCATTGTTTCATGTCAAGACCGCTTTTGCAAGCATGAATTCACTTCTTCTCATTTGGGAAACCCATGGATGTCATTTCTCCGTAAACGGTTGAGCTCCAGTTTGGTGGTTCCGATGTTTCTATCAAGATGGGCGATTATAGATTTCTTTCTAAACCAATTGTCCTTGGTGACTTGATATTGATCTTATTCTCGAATGGATCGCTTTATCAAAGACAAAGCTCAGCTTGATTGTGCTGCTGTGGAAATTCAATTGACTCACTCTTCTAATGATGTGATCATCTATGCCGCCGTGATGAAACCATTCGTTGTTTTCTCTCAATGAGAAGGGCGAATTGATGCTATCTCTCGATTCCAATTGCTTGTGAGTACCAAGATGTCTTTCCGTAAGAGCTTCCGGTATGCCTCCTCATCGCCGCTTGAGTTCAAGTATCGATCTTGAGCCCGCATCAACCCGCTTGCAAGCCGCCCATACAAGCTTGGACCTGATGAGCTGAAGGAATTGAAGAAGCAGCTCGATGAACAAGAGCGTCTGGTTTGATCGCATCGAAGTTCATCTCCTTGGGGTTGTGGTGTTCTTTTGTCCGAAGAAGGATGGCACGGACCGACTTTTGCGCCGACATCACCGCCCATTGAATAAGAAGACAATCAAGAACAAGTATCCACTTCCCAACATCAATGAGCTTTTCGAGCAACTCAAAGGTGCTAAAGTGTTCTCCAAGCTTGACCTTCAGATGGGTTATCATCGATTCGATTCGTGAACAAGATATTCCCAAGACAAAGATTCGTAATGCTTTGGTTCTTATGAATATACCGTCATGTCTTTCGCCTTGTCAATGCTCCTCCAACATTCTCTCTGATGATGAACTTCATATTCAACCCCTACACCAATGAATTGCCTTGGTCTATCTTGATGATATTTTGGTCTTCCAAGAATAAGAAGGATCATGCCAAACATTTGCGATTGGTGCTAGACAAGCTCGAGAGTATCAATTCTATGCTAAGTTCTCCAAATGTGAATTTTGGCTTGATGAAGTGCTTTATCTTGGTCATATCATCTCCGCCAAGGGTATCGCAGTTAATCCCGAGAAGGTGTCCGCATTGTGAATTGGGAACCTCCTCGTAATGTCAAGCAGCTCCGCAGCTTTTCTTGGTCTTGCAAGCTATTGTCAAGATTCGTGAGAACTTCTCCAAGATTGCAAAGCCTCTTTCCAACCTCCTCCGTAAGCATGTGAAGTATGTCCGGTCTCCCGAGTGTGACGTTGCTTTCAATACCTCAAAGAGAAACTCGTCACAGCTCCCTGCCTTGACTCCTCCCGATGAATCCAAGCCATTTGAAGTTTTCTCGTGATGCTTCTTCAAGGTCTCGTGCTGTGTTAATGCAAGAGAAGAGAGTTGTGGCTTATACCTCTCGCCAGCTTGAAGCCCAACGAAAAGAACTACCCCACTCACGATCTTGAGTTGGCGGCAGTTGTCCATGCATTGATAACGTGGAGACATCTCTTGTTGGGAAGGAAAGTGGACATTTTCACCGATCACAAGAGTCTCAAGTACATCTTCACTCAACCCAACCTCAACCTCAGTGCAGACTCGATGGGTCGAAATGATTCAAGAGTACAACCCAAGTATTGAATATACTCCGCAAGGCCAATGTCATTGCAGATGCTTTGAGCAGAAGGCTTATCGCAATGCCTAATCCTCAAGCCCTTTCACCGGATCTCCGTGAAGCTTCCGCAAGCTGAATCTTCAAGTTGTTCCTCAAGGCTTTCTTGCCAACCTCATAGTCTCTCCTACTTTGGAAGATCAGATTCGTGAGGCTCAACTTCTGGATACCATGGTGAAAAAGGTGAAACGTGGTATCGATAAGGGCATTTCCAAGTACAAGTGCTTCCACATTGATGACAAAGATACTTTTCTTTGAGGACCGGATTGTGGTTCCTAAGGGTGATCTCGAGAAAAGTCATTATGAACGAGGCTCACAATTCGCTTCTATCCATTCATCCCGAAGTACGTAAGATGTACCATGACCTCAAGCAATATATTGGTGGACTCGAATGAAGCGAGAAATTGCTCAATTCGTGAATGAGTGTGATGTCCGCAGAAGAGTGAAAGGTAACACCAAAGACCAGCTGGTCTCCTCCAACCTCTTGCTATTCCGAATGGAAGTTTGATCATATTGAAATGGACTTCGTGATCGGATTTCCAAAGTCCAAGCGTGAAATGATGCTATCTTCGTTGTCATTGACAAGCTTACTAAAGTGGCTCATTTTCTTCCTATCAAAGAATCCATCACAAAGAGCTCACTGGCGAGCTATACACCTCCGTGATTGTCTCCTTGCACGGCATTCCACAAGTGATCTCTTCTGCACTGCGGGCAGCATCTTTACCTCCAAGTTTTGGGATTCTTTTCGTAAGGCCATGGGCACCAACATTCGCTTTCAAAGACAGCTTTCCATCCTCAAACAAGTGGCCAAGTTGAGCGAGTAAATCAAATCCTTGAAGATATGCTCGTGGCTTGTGTCATTTCTTTCGTATGAAGTGGAAGATTGTCTTCCATATGCCGAAGTTCTCCTACAACAACAGCTTCCAAGCGAAGTTCGCAAGGCCCCATTCAAATTTCTATGGCGTAAAGTGCCGATTCTCTCAATTGGTCTCGAGACAGTGAACGCCAACTCTTGGCAATGACTTGATCACGTATGTAAGAAATGTGCAAAGTCATTCGTGAGAATCTCAAAGCCGCAATCGCGCCATGTAAGAGCTATTATGATGATAAGCACCGTGATGTGGCTTTTGAAATCGGAGACCATGTCTACCTCCGCCTCTCCAATGAAAGGCACTCGCCGCTCGTATCAAAGGAAGCTTGCCCTAGATACGTGGGTCCTTTCAAGATCATTGGCAAAAGAGGCGATCTCGCCTATCAACTTGAGCTTCCATCCAACTTTGCAAACGTGCACGATGTGTTTCACGTGTCACAGCTTCGCAAGTGCTTCAAGACTCCTGAACGCACTATCAACTTCGAAGAGATTGACCTTCAAGAAGATCTCTCTTATCATGAGCACCCCGTTGCTATTCTTGAAGAAACCGAGCGCAAGACTCGCAACAAGTCAATCAAATTCCTGAAAGTGAAGTGGTCACACCATTCCGACCGAGAAGCCACCTGGGAGCGCGAGGATCACCTCCGTTCCGAATATCCGAGTTCTTTCAGTCCTAGATCTCGGGACGAGATCCTCTTGTAGTGGTGGAGTGTTGTAACACCCCGAAGTAACTTTCCATATTTGTAACTCCAACTCTTGCCATTTTCGCATTGTGATATGATATTCCTCCGTGGTTGGGTTTTTTCCTTTTGCATTTTGTCCATGTCATGCATTTTATATCATGTCATCATGTGCATCGATTTGCATACGTGTTCGCCTCATGATTCCGAGCATTTTTCCCGTTGTCCGCTTTTGCAATCCGCACTCCTATCTCCCCGGCGCCCCTTTTACGCTTTTTCCGTAAAGGGTACTAAACCTTCTCGAATGGACCGAGGTTTGTCTAGTGGCCTTGGTATACCACCCAGAGACCACCGGTCAAGTTTCGGTCATTTGGAGCTCGCTTGGTACTCCAACGGTTAACCGACTTCTCGCAAAGGCCTCTTTTGTTGCAGCCCAACACCCTCCAAAACAGCCCAATAACCCATCTAAGTCACTTCCATGCTCTCCGTCGCTCGATCACGATCGTGGGCGAAAACTACACCTCATTTGACTCTCCTAGCTCCTCTATGCCTATTTAAACAAACCCTCCAAATCCTGGATCATTCTCCCCCAAACCCTAAAATTTTCCTCACACGGACGGACGCGTCCGCCACGACACGCCGCCATTGCCACGGCCAATCGGAGGCCACGCACGCTGGCCATCAAGGCCCACGGTGCCCAGCTGCCGCCGGCCGCAGGCTTCTGCCACGCCTGCCATGGGCCTGCGCTGGCTGGCTTCTCACAAGCCGCCATGCCGCCACGCCGCTTCCCTGCACACACGCTGGCCAAGGCCATCCACCGCCTTCCGCCTCGCTCGCTGACTCGGCCACTGCTGCTGCCACCGCTTCGCCTTCCTGGCCGCTGCTCTTCCTCCACTGCCCTGCCTGCCTGGCCTGCCTCTCTCCTCCTCCGAGGAACTGCTGCCGCCGCCGATCCGGATCGTCCCGATCCGATCCTCATCCTGCTGCTGACTTCTCTCCTCCTTTTTCTTCTAAGTTTTTTATATCGATGATATTTTGTGTCATTTTCAACATGCTATATCTTTGCATCTCAGAGATCCATTTTATGCAGATAATATATCAAAATGTTCGCCTCAAGAGTAGATCATTTCATCTCATTGCATCATTTTCATTTGAGCTCATCTTGATGCCCGAAATGCTGTTAGAAGAGGGCTATGTGATGTTAGTTTCGCTTTCTTAACAGAACTTGCACTTTTGTTATTTTTGCCATGATTGATGTGTGCATCCTATGAATTTGAGTCCTACATGTGTTTTGTAATATGCCATGCCATCTTTCCAGGGGTGTATGCCATGTATTTTTGTGATCTATGTGGTGACTAGCACAAGCATGCAAAGTAGGTGTCCTGATGTTGCTGATTTCAGCCCTGTTTAGCTGATATTTTGATGCCATGTTAACTTGATGCTACCAAGAGATCCATGCATATTTTGAGATACTTCAGTAAGGATGTTTTGTTAAACATGTCTTGCTCTATCCATCCATGCCTTTGTTTGCAATTATGGAGTGCCATAGCTTGAGTCAATCGAGCTCTACTTTTGCTATCAAATGTTTCCTGGCAGATTGTTTACATGTTATTCAATTTTGCCAAGGTTGTTGTGGTTGATCCATGTATGCTATGTTATTGTTCTTGCCATGTATGTCTTCTATGCCATGTCTTCTTGATGTATGTATGCTTAGTTTATCATATAAGGCTCTGTAGTGAGTGCATTGAGCTTGTAAACATGCCTACTTGTTATCAGTTTTTGACATGCCATGTTGCTGAATCTGTTAACGAAACTTTCAATATTGACATGGGTGTTACTATATTTTCTGATCCTTTTGGCTTATGGTCAGTAAGGGACTTTTGTTCTATGCTTTGAGTAGATTCATGCCATGCCTTGTTTTGCTATTTTAAGTTCCTGTAGCATGTAGTTTTGTTGCTCTGAACATTGCAACCTGATGCTGTTTTTGCCATGTCCAGCCTGATATTTTGTGCACTTTTGCCATGCTTGTTTGAACCTGTTATGATGTGAACTAGCCGTAGCTCAGTGCTCATCTTTTGTCGAGCATCTTGTGTAGATCACTGCCATGTACTTTGTTGATACGTTTGGGTGCAGTAGCTTAATTAATTGTTGCTTGCTAAGTGGCATCATGCTGTTAATGGCAGATTTGTGCCATTCTTGTTTTGCTTGTCATTTGCAAACCGTGCATCCGATTCCGTGATCTTTATATCGATTTCAACCAAATCATCTCATCTTTCCAGTGGCATACTTGGTTTGCCAAGTTGATGCCTGGTTCATCATTTTCCTTCCGAGCGCACATACGCATTGCATATCACATCCCGCATATCATGTCATGTTTTGCATCATGTTGATTGTGCATTGCACCGTGATTTATTGTGGTTCCTTTGTTTGTGTTGTTGCTTTGGGTAGAGCCGGAGACGAGTACGTGAACGAGGAACCTGTTGAGAACGCTTACGAGGATCAAGCTTTCACAACTCGAGAACATTGCGTGCAAGATGACCATACCTCGAAATCACTTCTATCTTTGCTATGCTAGTTGCTCGCTTTTTTGCTATGCCTATGCTGCGATGCCTACCACTTGCTATATCATGCCACCCATATTGCCATGTCAGCCCCTAACCATCCTTTTCCTAGCAAACCGCTGATTGGCTATGTTACCGCTTTGCTCAGCTCCTCTTATAGCTGCTAGTTGCAGTGAAGTGAAGTTTGTTCCTTGTTGAACATGGAGATGTTGTTCCTTGTTGGAACATGTTTACTTGTTGGGGATATCACAATATATATCTGCTATAATTAATGCATCTATATACTTGGTAAAGGGTGGAAGGCTCGGCCTTATGCCCGTGTTTTGTTCCACTCTTGCCACCCTAGTTTCCGCCATACCGTGTTATGTTCCTTGATTTCGCTCTCTTACACGGTTGGGTGATTTATGGGACCCCTTGACAGTTCGCTTTGAATAAGACTCGCCCAAAGAAGGCCCAACATTGGTTTTACCATTTGCCACCTAAGCCTTTTTCCCCTGGGTTTTCGCGAGCCCGAGGGTCATCTTTATTTTAACCCCCTCGACCAGTGCTCCTTCGAAAGTTGGTCCAAACTAGAGCATCATGGGCCACCACGGGAAACTCGAGGCTTGGTTTTACTCAGAGCTTGACTTATCCGGTTGTGCCCTGAGAACGAGATATGTGCAGCTCCTATCGGGATTTGTCGGCACAATCGGGCGGCTTTGCTGGTCTTGTTTTATTGCTGTCGAAATGTCTTGTAGTCCGGGATTCCGAGATTGATCGGTCTTCCCAGAGAAGGAATATCCTTCGCTGACCGTGAGAGCTTATAATGGGCTGTTGGGACACCCCGCAGGTAATATCTTTCAAAGCCGTGCCCGCGTTATGAGGCAGATGGGAATTTGTTAATGTCCGCTGTAGAAAACCCAAAGTTGACCTCAATTAAAATACACATCAATCAAGGTGTAACTCGTGATGGTCTCTTCTCGGAGTCCGGAAGTGAACACGGTGTTGGAGTTATGTCCGACGAAGTAGTTCAGATCACTTGATCGCTACTAGCTTCACGTCCGTGCTTTTGCTCCTCTTCTCGCTTCTTTTATGTATGTAGCCACCATATATGCTAGTCGCTTGCGCAGCTCCACTTTACTACTCTCGTCCTTCCTATAAGCTTAAATAGTCTTGATCTCGCTGGTGTGAGATTGCTGAGTCCCCGTGACTCACAGATACTTCCAAAACAGTTGCAGGTTCCGACGATGCCAAGGTGTGACGAACCGAGCTCAAGTGGAGTTCGACGAGGAACGTGGTCACATTATGTGTCTTTTCCTCGATGATCGTGAGTGGTGCCCAGCTTGGGACGATCGGGATCCGTAGCATTTGGGGTATCTTCTTTTATTTTGGTTCCGTAGTCGGACCTTGAGTGTACTCAATGATGGATGTTTATTTATGTATCGTGTGAAGTGGCGATCGTAGCCAACTATGTATCTCTTTCCTTATTTATTACATGGGTTGTGTGAAGATTACCTCACTTATGACATTGCTTTCAATGCGGTTATGCTCTAAGTCGCGGCTCTCGACACGGGAGATATAGCCGCATCGCGTTATAGTTTGTTGTGGTCTATGCATTCACACATGTATTACGATTTCGGATAATACAATTATAGCATGAACAATAGACAATTATCATGAACAAAGAAATATAATAATAACCATTTTATTATTGCTCTAGGGCATATTTCCAACATTAGGTTCTCGGTGTTGATCGAGACGGTGTCCCGAGAATGCACCCGAGCTGAACCGCTGCACTTTCTTTGACTTCTTTGGGCGCCGCTGATTCCCTTGAGGACACTTCAAGAATTCTCCTTGACGGTGCCGAGTACGTCAAGCCGCCCGTCCTTCCGCTGCCTCTCGGTTGGCTGCCATCCGTATGCGCGCGCCATCATCAAGTGGTGGTATCCTCGGCGGCACCATCGGGGTGTCATCCCCGACGCCACTAGGGGTTGTGTAGTCAGATCGGTGGTGTCATCCCCGACGCCACTAGGAGTTATATGATGAGTAAACCAAGCAGATGTTGGTGCAACAAAGTAGAAGAAATGCAAGACAACATATGCAAGATACGCAAGAATCAATAAAACCTTGCCAAATTAGAACAGTGCACCTTGATGGGTGAACAGATGAGCCATCCGCTTTGACTCCTCGAGGTTAGAATAGTCATTAGGATCATATTCTCAACAAGAATCAACAGTGGGGAGCGATGAGTTTTATTGCATCCGTAATGGCACCAATGCCTTGGTGCCAATTTTGTAAGTCATTGCAGTGTTTAGCTTGAAGAGTGGACTGCTGCTAGTGTGACATAAAGCAGCTACACAGATCATAGTGTAGATACAACGGAAAACCTTACATCAGAGTAAAATCAGCAACGGCAACTTGCTGGAATATATGTGCTAGTATTGCCAGACGGCTAGAAAGGCTTCGGATACCATTTCTTCAAGTGAAGGTGCGGTACTGCTAATATCAGTAACTCTCAAAGGCATACAGCTCCCTGCATTTCTTTGTTATTCTTATAGGATTCAAGGGTAGGCCACTACAAATCCTATTCCTATGTTTACAAAGATCCTACGAATCAAAGAGGCTCAAAGTGTCCATCACAACCCATTATATAGACCTCTACATCGCAAATGTCCCTCGCCATCATCTTCAAGACAAGGAACATATTGTATTATTAAGATATTCCCTCCTGCTCCAAAATATAAGTCTTGGTAGAGATTTCCACTATGGATCACATACATGTATCCAGACATATTTTAGAGTGTAGATTCACCATTTTGCTCCATATGTAGTCCATGGTGGAATCTATACAAAGACTTGTATTTAGGAACTAGAGAGTACATATTAAAGAAGAACGGAAGAGGAACATGGTAAAGAAGAGCAAGCAGATTTTGATAATAAATGTTGGTTGTGCCAGGCTCACACATGATGAACCAGAGCGCACTAAGAATGCAACTCCCACTGCCTCTCGACCATTTCAAAGTGTTGGATGAAGATCCTACGCCTCCTAACCCTTCTTCTTCCTCGCTCTCGATTCTTCCCATACAGAATATCACGATCAAGGTCACGGGCCGGACCAATCGACCCCAACCAACTGTGTTCCTCCGGCCACCCCACCCCACCCACGCCTCAACCCCCACTCCACGCCGAAGTTTTCTTCGCTCAAGGGCTCCACAACCACCCGAGCCCTTCGGTCGCACCGCTAACTCCGCAAGCTCTGAAAAATCGACCCACCCAATTTTGAAATTTAGTCTACTATGATTTAACTAGTGTGGAATATAAAAGGGAAAACCATAAGCATTGGGAGTATAGTGTTGAGCGTGCCATGGCGGATCTCAAGGTGCAAACCGACAAAGGCAACTCGCAACCAAGACAAGAAATCAGAGTAATGCA
>JAHIAM010018060.1:0-16483 GCA_021605205.1 Aegilops longissima | reverse complement strand
AGAATTAGGAATTCCCAAAGTTTCCCCTTTGGAGGCATTACCCGAGGAATTTGAGTTAAATTTCCCGACAAGGTGTAAGGCCCCCACCTGTCCCAAAAACTTATCCCCTAACGGTCATTCATTGAAGGGATTTATGTCTTTCAGCGGGTCTCCCTGGCTATAAATAGCCCCCTTTTCAAACCCCTTTATTGGTTGGTCTGAGCTTTGAACTTGTCATTTGGGCAACCCATTCCGAGGACTTTGAGCAAAATCTCAAGTGGGAAAACCAAATGAGGAAAAACCAAAAAAATTTCAAACCCAAATGATTGGCATAAGAAATTGATCCTGTATCCAGCACCTTTAAACTGCTTCTTCCAATTTTAAGGCCAAAGGTTAGAATAAAGGAATTTGGGGAGACCAAGATTAATTTAAGTCCCCAAACTTCCACATGATTGGGGGGTCCTTATTCAAAAATCAACTTTTCCCACTTCAATTTTTCCGGACCCTTCCTAGTTTAAATATCACCCCCAAAGGGGAAAATTGAATGTAGTGAATTTGGTTAAAATATTGTTTAAACCTAATCGGTTTACCTCAACCCTTTATTTCTAAGGGTTGATTTTGTAATCGTTTTGAAGTTTTACCAAGATTTTAATTTCCTCCCAATTTTTACCTTTGTTTCATTTGGACTCGTGAAGCTTTGTTTTGAGTTTCATTTCTCTTCTTGCATGAACCTAGTTATTCGAGATTATTGGATTATTTTTCACTAAAATTTCACCAAAAATTCCTCGGGAAGAATTTGTTAAATTTTCTAAAATCGCTTTTCCCCCCTTGTCGATAAAGATTTCGCTTACCCTGGAACTTTGCCCTTTTTTGAAGTTCTTCACCTTGCCTTTCTTAAATTATTTTTATTCACCATCAACATTGAGCCTTTTGTCTCCATCCGCTTGTTTCATAAATACCTTAAAATGGTTTTTTCTCCCCGGAATTGAATTCATAAAACTCGTTTTGGGGAACAAAGGGCCCAAGTAAGGCCCACCAAAATTAACCCGGATGAGTCAAGGGGCAAACCGACTTTTGAGATGTGCTCTCGCAATTTTTCCATCTTACAATCAAGAATTGTGGATCCATACCCAAAGTGAGTTGGAAAACCCAGCCTTCAACATTATTGCTCCGTTGTCAAAGTTTGGGAACCCCGGTTTTCCCAAAGTGCCGACCGAACGGGGAGTAATATCAAGACTGACCAAGCGCCATAACCCTTTGGTTCCTTCATGGTCTTCACCCCATTGTTCTAACTAATCTTTCTTCGTTGAGGTGATCCTGTTGAATCAGAAATTCTGCCATCTCTTTTCATTTTGGTTTTCTGAACGCTAGTTGGGGCCATTTGGCCATTTAATCTCAAGACATATTTAAAGATTTTTAACTAAGTTCAAGAAATTAAGTTTTAATCAAATTATTCAATGAATCCCGCCATAGCATCCTCTAGTCTCTTTGGAAACATGATCCATCAACACCGTGTCCGATCTCCAACTGCTGTCGCCTGAAATCTTAGGATGTCTTTATCGAATGCTCACCTTTGTCTTGGTTGGGCCATGTCCAAGCTACCCGTTAACCAAGTGTAGGTGTAACCACATTTGGTTATTCAATTAAATTTCCCCATCTCACGCCTTTCAAACCAACCTTCGAACGGGCAAATTGGGGGAACAATTTTCTTGAAATTATTTCGGGGTCACTTTTTAACCCGTTTTAAGCAAAAAGATGAAAACGATAAACATCAAGCAATCAAAAGGCATGTTTGGCCTTATTTTGCCCTTTGACTATCTTCGGGCGCCATGATATCTTCCACCGCTGAAATGTTCCATCATCGGCTTCTGGTTTCAGAACCATTTTCACTTATGGCCATTTTACAAAAAGAAAAGAATTTAATGTTATTAATAAGCATCTACAAAAATAAAGAAACTCCTATGGCTCCCTTGTCATACCATGACAGCAATCGTGTTCCATTACAAGAACATATCAACTCTAACACTATGTTTCATTCATACACCTTGTGGCCTTCCTCTTAGCATGCTGCAAAAACAAGTTAAGCCCTAATTGTTGTTGAAATTTTACCCGTTCAAGGTTTCTACAAGAACGCTTTTACCCACGGAAACCCAACGGAATGCCAATTTCTATTTATCCTTATAAGGCCCCTTTCTAAGCCCAATAAAGTAAAGAACACCCGCTTGACCTTATGCAATATCATGCCCGGGAACCCTTCCCCAGAACGCACCGTAAAGTCTCCCCGCTTCATAGTGCACCAAGCAAATAAGCTAAAGGCAAAAGAAAATTACAAATCTACCCCAAACAAGAGGTTCTACCCATAGAAACCGGGCCTGTCATACCACCCTGGGGATCATACAGAAATTAAAATTCTACCATCACCAAGATCAATCTTGGGGCTACAACCCAAAGAAGGGGTGCAACAATTTAGACCCCAAGGTCAAAAACTGGTTTATGGGTCACGCGGTTCAAACACCGTGAAACCAACACGGATGCCAAACCATACTTAAGGCCCCTTCTGATCCAAAAAGGGGAAGGAGAATAGACCAGCACAGGCTTTGGATGCAGAGGACTAAGTGGTCGCCGCTCTACGGAGGAAGGAGGTGTGAGAGGGAGAAACCCCACCGGGTGCCCCTCCCTCCCCTTTATATGGGCCCCTGGGGGCGCCCAGGAATAATTTCCAAAGGGGCCCAAGGGTCTTCTTGGTGGGCGCCCCACCCAGGGTTCCCAACCCGGGCAGGGGAGGCCCGAAACCGGGGTGGTTCCCCTATTCACCCATGGAGCCCTCCGGATGGGTTCACCCGGGACCCGGGGACCCCCTCCCCTACCGCAAAAATTTTGGGTCAAACGGCTTATAAATTCTTCACTCCCACCCAGAATTTGGACGCCGGATCCACCCTCCTTTGGGTTACCCGTAAATATCTCCAAACCCAGGGGCCCCCCTTTGGGCCACGGTTCAACAAGCGAAGACCGGCGACCAAAACCAACAGCTGGTCTCATACCCATGGGCTCCAATGCTCCTGTGACTCTCAAACCCTTCGGGTTCTCAATCCCGATCAACCCTTTGTCAATCGGTTCCTTATTTCCCAGACCATTCCGATCCCTACCTCGCTCAATCCGACCAACACTTTCCGCACGAATCATATCCCTACAACCCTTGGCACATTGAGCCATTTGAGAGCATTACCGAGGGGCCCCCGAATACCCCCAACAGGGACAAATCCCACCTGATTCTGCCAACCCAATAGAATTTCAGATCCCTATTATTTATAGTCCCCGCCACGGACGCCAACACCCGCCCCACGGATCCGGAGTTCAACTCAGGTCTAAGGAAATGAACTTGACATTGGAAAAGCCTAGCAAAACGAACACACGTCTTGTGCTATGCTTAGGATTGGTTCTTGTCCATCACATCATTCTCCCAATGATGTGATCCCTTATCAATGACATCCAATGTCCATAGTCGAAATCATGACTATCTGTGATCAACGAGCTAGCAACTAGAGGCTCACTAGGGACATGTTATGGTCTATGTGTTAACACATGTATTACGATTTTCGATAACACAATTATAACATGAACAATAGACAATTATCATGAACAAAGAAATATAATAATAACCATTTTATTATTGCCTCTAGGACATATTTCCAACACTATGAGCGGGTGAGGGGAGCATCGATTTATGAGTACTACGCGGCTGAGGCGACGGGTCATCAATCTTTCCAAACGATGGGGTCGGTGGAATGGGCGATAGGACCCTATGATCGGCGGGCTGACCAATCAGATTGTGGCTCGAGAATGAGACGGATAACAAGTAGCTTAGTCCCTCTATAAAGTAATATAAGAGTTTTAGACCACTACAAGTAAGTTCTAGTCTAAATTTTGATTAAGTTATCTAAATGTGTATGTAAAATATTCCAATCACACAATTTTGCTTTAGTAAGTTTTATGTACTAGTTTGAACCAAATTTGTGTTTATGTGTCACCCATTTTCACTCCGCTAAGTATCGGGATAGGTTACAAACGGTCCTTTTTAGAGGAGGGTGGTTTTGGATACCCGGTATCCTCCACTAAATTTTAAGGGATCGGTCGAGTTGTTAAATGTAGGCAAAGTATGGCGCAATCATCGTTTGCTGATGTTGCGGCGCAAGTTTTGGCTAAATTTTCTGTTGTAAGCCAGATAATTTAACGCGAGTGTAGTGTCACTGTTTGTCTGACTGTCGGCCACGATTATGCATGGTACGTGATCGGCCCTGACCCTGTGGAGGAAATGTTACGTCAGAATTACATCAGACAAATGCCGCAGCACGCGACAAATTCAGGGTGCTTCCGGAGGACACACGGACACGGTCGAAAGGGAGAGAATAGGCTAACGTTAACATCAGCCGGTCGATCTGTTTGGAACATGCCATGCCAGTGCAATGATACAAGATCCACCTGCCAATGCATGCAAAGCCGCGTGGACCATGCATGCACAAATGCAGTAGCCTGATAGCTTGGGCACCGACACTTATTAGCCTAGCCTAACGTACGCGGATTTTTCTAATTTTGGCGCAGGGCCGTCATATGAATGCAAGCAACCAACGCCAGACACGCACCAACGTAATCATGCATGGCGCTGATGATAGAATCGTACTTAGCACACGCACGTACAGTGTCAAGTTACTATTATTGACAGCGGATAATTTGACACATCTCCTTAGCCAGCCAGCCATCCATGATCAGAAAAGGCCAGCATGCCATATCATTTCCAAATGACAAGTCTGCACCCTTTACTGGATGTACCGTCTCTGATCAAAATCCTGCACGTACAAGATTGTGATGGGTGTTTTCTAGTGTTGTCATCTAAGACATCCGTTTGGGCGAGAGACGGGACCAGGAGAATCATCCAGCCCCGGCGCACAGGAAGGGCCTCTCCTCACCATCTTGCTCATGGCTTGGTCTATCTGAAGGCACCGCAACCTGCGGTTTGACGGCGGCACCCCTCAGTCACGAGCTATGCCTTAACATCCCAAGAAGCGAGCTCCTGGATCAAGGCAGGAGCGACCGGTTAGCCGCCATAGCACCTTAGGGCGCTAGATGGTTGTTTTGGGGCTGAATACCCACTTCTATCATGCCCGCTACGATTCACCATTCTTTCGCAAGACCTTCCTTTTTTTTTTTTTCACCTATCAATGAATGACACAAAGCTTTTATGATTCAAAAAAGGGAGAATCATCCGTCGTCCGATTCACAAGAAACATTGGCCCAAAATAAGGCAACATATAATCTAGAAAAAACATACATGCAAAAAAATACTATTAGTTACTTGTGTGTATTTTGCAGAACAGGTATTACCCATCATGATTTCTATCCGCTTGATACTACATTTGAGTTAAAAAAGCGCTTCATCTATAAGCGCTCTTTTGAGTTAACTGTTCATAAGCATTGCATCTCCAAGACCGATTTTTGAGAGTAATAATGGTGATAGGTAGGATTATAAACTTAACCTGTGGTGCATTCACAAAAATAAAACCTTAACTTGTGGTGATTGATAAAAAGTGTGAGCTTACTGGGTGAGCTAACAGTATATATATCCCCTCCTCCGAACATTGTTGGCAAAATGTTTTCACCTATTTTAGTTTTGATACATCCATTTTTATTTATTTCGACAAGTTTGGACGGGGAGATCAGCAAAGTAGACTAACCGCACAATATCCTCGCGTCGTTCCATCGTCGCGGAGCGTAGCGTCACATCGCCGGGGCGATGATTTTGTTGCAACGTTGCTGATTCAGTGTCCGTTTTCTCCTGAAACTACCCTAGGCTTGCAGCTCATCACTGCGTCTGGTCTGCCGGCAAGGCGGCACCGTCTCCGTGGATCGATCAGCGCCTGCCTGTCCGGCATCCCCTTCCCTTCGTCCCTTCCAATGGAGGCGCGCGCGATGGAGAGATCCGATCAGCAGCCATCGCTTGCAGGCTTCGGTTACGATTACAGGCGGCTTGGAAACGAAGAGATTCCAGCGATATGCGCGGCGTGGTCCAATCCAAGTCCAGGTCGGGTTACGCTAAGCCTGCAAAAAAAAATTGAGGGGAAAGACTATTTATTACTCAAAACCACATGTAGGGGATACAAAAAGGATCATGGGTGGAGCAACCAAACATGTCACCCTGATCCAGTGAGTAAGAGAATTCAGCTAGTCTATCAGCATCAAGGTTTGCATCTCTACCTTCGAAAGTTATTTTACAATTAATCAAAGAAGCACGATAGGAAATCTCTAATTATCGGCCCAACAATCTTTCCACCCTGAGTTGATATCCCAGACGATTGTTTTGTCAAGCAATGACGATGTCTTGCAAGTGTAGGTCCTTAGCCAGCCCATCCCCTCGGGCTATAGCCTCCATTACGCTACACTTGTAATGTTGTGTATCACCGAGCAGAGCTTCCCAAAAATTGCCATTTGCATCCCTGCAAACCGCTGCAAAGCTCCTCCCACATGAGATCTTGCCATAGCCACATCAGTGTGGATTTTAGCTATCCGGTGGAGCTTTTGGTCTGACTTGCAAACGCTGCCCTCTCGGCTGGTTTCTTTCTTCTGGTTTCAGCATGTCAACTTCCTAATGAACCTACATATAAACTGGTATGTGGCTGATGGGCTCGTATATCTGCTCATGAATGGCCTGCCTCCCGCCACAAAATGGCCCACAAAGTGAACGAAAGCTTGACAAACGCAGCATGTGATAACAAGTCTTCGTCAGAAAATCCATTGTCAGCGCTAGGTTCGAGGTTTTCCGAGATGCTCCGAAGCACGCCATCGACCATGGCCCAAACACACCTTGCCACTGCACCCAGAATGAGTGTCTCCATGAGTCCGCCCCCACAAAGGCTGCAGGATGTTGTGGTGGACATTTTCCATGAGCTCGGACATCCTCGGTTCAGGATTGTTTAGTAAGGCGCCATAAGAACATCCTAATTTTCCGGCAGGTTTCGCCAAGCTGCTTCGGATTTCTTGTCACAATCGGCTTGAATCCAGATCTCCTTCTAGCCGCTTTCTTCTCCTCTTGGTCTCTACCAACATCCGTAGCATGTTTCATGTGAACTAACCGCCCTCATAGTGCCACGCCGGAGTCGAGATGATTCCTGTACATAATGGTATTGATCGAATAGCCGCACATCGATAGATAGGAAGACTACAAAGCTTATCCATATCCCATGTGGTTGTTGTGTGGTCTATTAGTTCGGATACGAGCTCGAGGGCATGTGTGATGCAACCGTAGGGTTGAAGCATCTCATCACCAGAATCAGATTATCCGACCAGACTTTGGTCGTGGTTCCATCACCAATGCATCCGATGATGCCTTGTTTGAGCACATCTCTTCCGCTATGATCGATCTCCAACATGACTCGGCCTGCCCGGGCCATGCAAGATAGTGCCCTTGGTAGTATATAGCTTTAAGCATACACCCACCAAGGATTCAAAGATTGTAATAATCTCCGTGTTTGTTTTGCCAAGAGACAAGTTGAACAATTCAAAGTATTTAAAGCCAGCCCCCCCCATCATCTTTTTGTCATTGCTTTCCTAGGATATCCAATGTGGTTTGCCTTCTTTGGTACCCCACCAAAATTTTCTAATTAACATTACAAGTGTTCACAAAGGCCTTAGGGCCAACTTGAATAGAGAAGACGGAACCCTGAAGCTACTACCTTAACCGGTACTTCCTTCCCCCCAAGACATTGTATGCTCGACCCAACCTTGTACTTTACTCCGAGGTAATCTTTAAGGTACTTAAAAGCCCATTCTTTGATGATCGCTAGAGGGCATCCCCAAATATTTCTCGTTGAGAGTTTCATTGGAACCTTAAAACTTCCTTGATCCCTTCTACAATGTTTGGACAAACCCTACTAAAGAAGATTGAGGATTTACCGTAGTTTATTCTCCCCAAGCCCCAATATATGTTCAACATCCCGTTCACCTCTCCGCCCCATCACCACTAGACTTAAAAAAGGTTGTGCAAGAATAACAAATGGTTGACGGTGGAGCCAGGGTGCCACCTTTAACCTGCTCAAGCCGGACGACTCATCAAAGATTGTATGAGGCACAAAAGCCCCTACGCAATTAGAAGAGGTATGGGGAGATTGGATCTCCCATCAATTTCGTGAAGGACCAACTCATCAAGTTTCTTGCCATTGACAAAGACCGAGAATTTCACCGTCCACCAATCCCATCACAATATTTACCCATCTCTCTGGAAACCCAACTTTAACATAATTGCTTGTAAATTGCCTCTTCAACCCTATCATAAGCCTTCATCATGTCAAGTTTTAACGCCAATGGATGTTCCTCTTTGCCCTGTTTCCTTCATAAAATGAAGACATTATAATTCAATAATGTTTTGATGAGTCCCGATACAAACGCCATTGCTCCTCCGATATGATTTCGGCATCACCACCTTCAACCTGTTGGAGATTACTTTGAGGCAATTTTATATAGTACATTACAAGAGAAATGGGCCGAACTGTGAGCATCGTGGGATTTTTACCTTTGGTATTAATACCAAGAATCTCATTTATGCACTGTTTCACCGTATGATCCGCCACAACCCTTGTAACCGCTCCACAAACCTCCCAATGTCGTTGAAAAAATGCGCAGAAACCCCAGACCGGTTTGTTGGAAACATTTGAAACAGAGCATGTTTGATTTCTTATTGGGAGTACTCCACGCTCAACTTCTCATTCATGTCCACTGGACTTGGGGCACGGATCTAGTACCTTGTTTATGTACACCTTCGATGTGTAGAGCTGTTTAAAAAAATTTGTAGCCATCTCCTCCATGACAGCCCCATCCTCTTTAGTACCCCTCCGTGCAATTGAAGGGCCTTAATTTGATTCTTTTTACGTCAGCCCCCCAGATGGAAAAAATATGTTTTTTATCTCCATGTGATAACCACTCAACTAGCTCTTTGTCTCCATAATATTTCCTCCCTATTAAAAAGCTCCACCAATCTATCACATATTTTAATTTCTGTATGAGACGGTCCATCCCCTCACCGCTAAAGTTGCTAGTTCCCGCGCAGTCGATCTCGCCGGACATTGCCAACCACGCCCTATCCCAAGCTCCAAGATCGCCGACAAAGATTGCAGCTTCTCCTTAATAGCCGGACCGTCTCCTGCCCCTGCCCCACCTGTCTCCAATTCGTGCTCAATCCATCATGTGTCTCCGACATTATCTCGATTTAAATGCTCGGGCCCGCTTCTTGCATGGCAGCCCCACTATCAACATGAGGGGCCGGATCGGATGTTGCGCGATAATGCTCCAATTGAGCTAATGGGAAGTTCAAGCACCATTTCGACGATGCCACACAATGGTCTAGCATGACCGTAAAAGTTCCACTTGCCACCTTATTTTCAAAAGTCCACGGACACCCTTGTAGCCTATATCATGAGACCAAAGTATCAATCTTCCAAACCATCCATCTAGGCTTGGCTATGATATACAACCGCCGTGTTCATGGGCATGCAAGAATCATTGAAATCCCCATTACAATCCATGGCAAAGAGCTGGAATTTGCTATGCCTTTGAGTGTATCCCATGTCTTATATCTATCCCGAACTTGAGCTTCCATAAAAAGTTATCCGAAGGTGAGCCACCAAGATCGCCAACTTCTACATCAATATGATAACGAGAATAACCGATAATCAAACTTTAATTGCATCATTTAAAAAAAAAACCTCCGCTTACCCGAGCCATTAATCAAAAACTTTTATTGTAACTCTAACGAGCCGGTAACCTCCACTCTAGACCTCTCAACTGAGTGTCAAGAATACAAATCATGGGGCAAACGCCGTGAGTTCAAGCCTCAATTGTCGCAGGTTTGCCCCCCTACCACAATTCCAAACATGAGACTTTAGTCCGGGTCCTCCCGAGGGAGGCCGCCATTTTGCATCGTGGGTTTGAATGTTGGTGCTGTTTCTTTCTTCCATCCTTCTCAATGTCGACAGTCTAGGGCGCTTAGGCCCCGCTCGATGGTGGACTTGGGGCACCGCCCTCGGAGTGCCAACAGGTGGTAGCTGGCCCTCGGCCCACTCCCCTCGGAGTAGTTCTTTCCTTCTCCGATCCCATTCTTTCTTCCAACCTATGTCACCATACCCTCCCCTTCCTCCGGTTGCTTTATTCCTCCGAAAGGACCTTCACCTTACCTCGCCCTCACCACACCAGATCGGCCGCCTCTCCCTTCACCCGACCTCTTCCCGGTCCTCCAACCATGTTGCACGAGGTCTTTGAAAACAAGGGCTTCCGGGGCACCCCATCCCCATGTTCCTTAAACCGATGACCCAAGTGACCAAGATTGCACACCACCGGGTAGGCATTCATATTTGACCAAGAAGAACTGCCTCTTGCCCCCTTCACTATGAACATCATTATTGAGAGGATTATGAACATTGATCTTGACCCTAACACAAACAAAGTTGCCTTCAAAATCGGGATGTTGGCTCGAGATGAACTTACCCACTTTCCCCGCCAAAGATTTTATCATAGCAAATAGCCATTAGGAAGGTCATGTATTTGCACCCAAATCTCAATCTCATCCAAGCAGATCTCGAGGGTTTGGTGAAACCATCATATTTAACCATTACCACCGTTCCTTAAATGTCCATGGTCCATCCAACATGACACGCCCTAGTCGCCTGAAAGAGAATTGCATCGTACAAGTTTTCTTTGAGAGGACGGATCTTCACCCTTGCACCAAGTCCTGTGGCACGATGTTTAAAAACCAAATTGGTTGGGACTTTGGGGTATGAAGCCTAGCTATAGCCATCCATCCGAAAATTCACAAGAGTGCTGCCCTCAAGACCACATCACAAGATCATTCACCGTGAGCCCCATACGCTTATCATGTCTTCCACATCTCCCCTTAGATCCCACCCCGACGCCGAGATACCCATTGTTGAAAACCCAACCCGATTTAACACAGAGCCACCAGGGAGAAACCTAGTCGACCCACCCAACTAGGAACAACCGCCGATCAAGACGGAGGATGCAAGATCGCCTTATTCAGTCCGAACCGGGGCGATCCAAGGGAGGCGAGGGACGGTCAATCTCAACGGCAGCTCGAGAGTCGCCGAGAGGAAGGAGAAACCCTACCCACGCAGGAGGGGAAAAAGAGTACCGCTAAGCCTAATAAAAGTTTCTTGTCCTCCACGATTGCCATTTTCCTTTACCTCATTTTTGTGCTTCTAGCTAAGAGATTGGGCTGTACATATGGGCTAAGACGCGATGCTTCATGTTAATTTAAGTCCCGATAGGGGGCAAAGGTTATGTACACCCACCAAATAAAAAATAAGATCAACAAGGCCATCGAGGGACGAACGATCGTTGGGGGGCTATCGCCTCCGCCTTCCAATTGCCCTGGATTGTCAACTCGATTTTGCGATGCATCCTCGATCGTGTGTTTATGTCCAGATTGGGAAACCAAATTTCCTAGGGCCTTACTAATGACTTATTCTTATATTGGCAGACACACTCCAAGGAGAAAATGGATGAGGCCATTTTATCTTCTAAATTTGCTTCGCCCTAATGGTTTCCATTCCTTTCTTCAAGAAACTTTCGGAATACATAAGCCCTTAGTCAGAAGATTTTGGGGCATTTAACATCTCTCGCCTTAACTACATGATTCTTACACTAATTCTCAAAGTAAAAAGGCGATAAGATTCGCTAGTTAGAACTAGTGCCCTACCAAAAATGCAAATTTTCCTTCCAAGGCCTTTGTCACCGGACTATCTCCTTTACTCATAACATTATTGTTGGGATTCGTATGGAAAACAAAAATATTTTCTACAAGAGAAAAATTCACCCATGATCTAATCTACTATGTGATCACAACGAGTTGGAGAGTGTATACATACCCTTGAAGACTGAGAGGAAACGTCAAAACGGGTTGGTGTAGTCGATTTTCTCCACTATCCAATCCGATCAAGCACCGCATTTAACGGCGCTTTCTTGAGATATGCACACGACGGCTCGGGACGCCTCCTTCGATGTAGCAAGAGAGGGACAGATATGAGATCTAGGCCAAAAAGACGATGGCGGTGGTGGAGTTATGGTGGAACCTCGCACGCTCACTAAGAGTGCATGGGAATATGGAACGAGAGGGAGGAGCTAGGGGGGAATGGCGGCCCAGCCCCTCCCCCTCTATTTATAATGGGAGGAGGCTTGTACCTCCTCCAAGACTCTTAGGGATGTGCACCAAAGGGGGGGTGTAGGACCCAATCTGAATGGATTAGCGCCGGCTCGGTCATCCTGGATCAAGAATGCCACACCCACAAGATTTAAGGATTTATAGCAGAAGCAATAACACTTATTACATCGTTGTCCACAAGGGAATGAAAAAAAATATGGCTTAAGGCCATCTAATAATAAAGGAAGGCTTGGAAGATAAGAGTCCATCAACTCCAACGGCATCACCGAGTATAGAACCACACCAACACCTTACTGTTTCAAAAGTCGCAATGAAAAGTTGCAGCCAAACGGGCAGACATGGAATATGCCGCAATGTAACACATAAAGAGCAATGAATGAATAAGCCTATACTACATGCATATTTGGCTGGTGGTAAGGCTCCGTTACATTTGCATAAAGCTGATTTTTCCCTACATCAAAGGAATAATTTTATTTAACTATCATGGTGGTTGTTAAACATTGAAGATGGTTGAAGATCCTCAATCCCAATTAAAAAGTACTCATCAAACCCAATATCTTTTATTTAAAAGTAACATGTTGAGATTCACATGATAATCAAATACCGGATACTAAATCGTCCATAACCGGGGACGGCTAATCATGATTAGTTTATTACACTGCAGAGGTTTCGACTTTTCCCCAAAGACTGATCCCTCCGCTTGATTTCGTGACACATGGTGTTTGAGAAACGGATGACCAGACATAGTCTTCGAAGCGCTTAGCACCTTACATGTGGGTAGACCGTACAACCTACATCCCCTACATCACTAGCCTACCCGTAAGAGTTCGCACTTAGTCAACTACGCCAGAGCCCATAATTGGCTTGTGGTGCACACAAAGTTTCCAGTTGAATAATCTTATGATCCCTTAGAGCCCTGGTGGCGGTCCAAGAAAAAAGAAGTCTCGATAGAAACCAGTGCCCAATCCACCCAGATGTGTGTTAGGTTGCCACCAGATAAACCATTAATTAAACAATCTCACATCCGTCATGGATATTCACTCACCCAATCCACGCCTACTAGCATAGCATGGCATGAACAAGCAAACGAGAAGTAACCCCAAGGTTTCATAAGTAAAAAGTAATGGTACTACCTCAATCTACTTCCCAAACCCACAATTTAATTAGATCCAATCATGCAAGTGTTTGAGGAATAGATCTAATGCATAAACTGGGCAAGAAGGGTATGATCAGTGTTACTTGCCTTGCGATGATCCGCGAGTCCTAGAGATTCAAGTAACAAGCCAAACCCGGGATCTAACGCAGACAAACAACAAGCATACAATAAGTATTCATCTAATGCACAGGAAATCTCGAATAAAAGATCTAACCAGAGAGTTCAACTTAAGAACCCCGTTGAAAAAGAATCAATCAAAATAAACTCCAAAGTCAAAACTCGAGAGAGAACGCCCTTTAGCAATCTGAAATTAGGTCAAAATTTCAGGCAAAACTCGAAAGTAGGGTAGTCGAACGGCGTTTCCAATTTAAACTGCGCTTGAATCACCGATTCCGAAAACAAGCAGAAATAAAACAGTTTGAAAATCAGATCCAAATCAAATCGAAAAATAACGGATTAATTCCGATTAAAAGAAAACGAAACGAGTTAAGGCGTCGTAATGAACAATCTAACGAACGCGTTTCAAAAACGAACGGTTCGGTGAATTTAAATAAGAAACCAAAAAATAAACCAATCTAGGTTTTTTTTTTAAAAATAAATATATTTTTTTTAAAAACCGGACGGTTCACGGAGAAACGAATCGGCCGGGCGGCACTGGCGGGTTTCACGGGCGAGGTCCGGCGAGGTCTCCCGGGGGTCGGGGGCCGGAGGCGAGGTGGGGCCCCGGGCGGGCCGGGCCCGGACGAGGGGCGGGCCGGGCGTTTGAGGCACCGGCTGGGTCGGGAGAGGGGGCGGCGGGGAGGGGAGGGGGGGGGAAAGGAGGGGGCCGGGCGGGGGGGGGGCAAGGAGTCGGGGGCGGACTCCGGGAGGCGGGCGGGCACCGGGGCCCCGGGGCGGGAGCGGAGGAGAGGGGTGGGCGGGCGGCCCGGGGCCGGTCTTCGGCCTCGGCCAGGGCTTTTTAAAATTTAAAACAAAACAAATAAAATAAATATCAAATGAACTCCAAATTAATTAAAACAATTTTTCCACTCCAAAATGAGTTAACAAAACGAACTTTAAAAACAATATACCGCACAAAAATTTTAAAATGCTCATTTTCCCAAAATAAATTTAAAACTAAATTTGGTTTATTTATAATATCTTCATTTTTCCTAATTTTTGGGAAAGTCAATTATTCCCTCAAGATATTTTGTAAAAACTTTATGAAGATAATTTAAATAATCCAATGATCCTATTTTCAAAAGAGAGATCCCAAATATGAAAATTATGAAACCCAACTTCTCCGAGGGTCCTTGAAATTTTTTAGGATCGGAAAATGCAGAAAATATGATATGCATGATGACCTAATGTATAACATTCCAAATTGAAAATTTGGGATGTTACAAACCTACTCTTAAGATGAATCTCACCTCGAGATTCGGGTTGGCTAGAAAATAGGTGAGGTGGTCCTACAAAACTTCCTCTTTCCTGTGTGGCTTCATCCTCAAGGTGGTGGCTCCATCGAACTTTGCAAAACTTGATAACCTTTGCGGGTAACTCGCGCATAATCGAGAATCTTAACCGGTTTTTCCTCATATGTCAAGTCATCCTTCAACTGAATTGCCTCAGGGCACGGTTCTTAACGGTACCGCTATCTCGGGTGACATTTCTTCAATCGAGAAACATGGAATACATCATGAACTCCGACATCCTTCCGCGTTCCAACTTATACGAACTTCTCCCATGCGCTGCAAAATCTTATATGGTCCAACAAAACGGGTGCTAACTTTCCTTAACTCCAAAACGCTTCACCTCAAGCGGATACTCGAGATATACTGCTCAACTTCACTCAATCGCTGGCGCTTTGAATCGCATAGCTCTTCTCGTCTGGACGGGCTACCTTGAGCCTGTCTCAATCAACTTAACTTTCGTCGGACTCTTAATCAAATCTGGTCCAAACAACCGACGATCTCCGCTCTCCCATGACAATGGTGTCCTGCACCTTCTTCCATACAAGGCCTCGAAGGTGCCATCTTTAAACTGGTTTGGTAATCGTTGTTGTAGGAAAATTCTGCATACGCAAATTGTCATCCCAACTAGATCCATAATCTAGTGCACAAGCTCTCAAAGATGTCCTCCAAAATCTGGTTGACTCTCTCGGTTTGTCCATCGGTCTCGGGTGGAAAGTGGTGAACTCCAATCGGGTTCCCAATGTTTCGGTAACCGTTCCAAAATTTCAAGTAAACCGGGTTCCCCGTTCGACTAATGCTCCTTGGAATTCGTAAACACACAATTCTGGTCATGTATATCTTGCCAACTTAGCACTCGCTATAGGTAGTCTTGATCGAATGAAATGGGCTACCTTGGTCAAACGGTCGACTATGACCCAAATCGAGTCATATCCTGAACGGTCTTTGGCAAACTCAGGATGAAATCCATGCCTAGTTTATCCCACTTCCATTCGGTATCGCAATGGTTGTAATAATCCGCCGCTTCGATGTTCCGCTTTACTTTCTCGACATACGCCGCAAACTGCTACATACTCGCAATATCCTTCTTCATTCCGTCCACCGTAAAATATTCTTCAAATCCAAATACATCTTGGTATTTCTCGGTGAATCAATAGGTGAATCATGGGCTTTTGTAAAATCAATTTCTGATCTCCGGGTCATTGGGCACATAAACACGGTCTTCAAACCATAGGGTATCGTGCTCATCCTCACGAAATCCTTTAGCTTTTCCTTTGCTCATTTTCTCCTTTATAGAGGCAACTTCCTTATCCGCTTTTGGCTTCTCTGATTTTCTCCATCGCGTCGATCAATCTCCAATGCTACATAGCCTCTCGAACTATTTCCAAACATAGCTCTCAAGGTCCTCGCTAACTCATTGGGTATTCCCATCATTAGGGTATCGACGGGTTTTACGGCTCAATGCGCTCGCTACTTACATTAGCCTTCCGGGTGATAATGCAATCTCATATCATAATCCTTGATTAACTCTAACCATCTCCTTTGCTCGAGGTTCAATTCTTCCGGTGAAGATGTACTTCAAACTCTTGTGATCCGATATATTTCACAATGATTTCCAATGAGAAAATGTCTCCATGTCTTCAAGGCATGCACAACGGCGTTAACTCCAAATCATGAGTGGCA
>JAHIAM010018059.1:0-12119 GCA_021605205.1 Aegilops longissima | reverse complement strand
TATTGCCGAATACACAAGGAATACCGTTTAAGACGCTTCCCAAGGACTTGGAGGAGTATTGATGCAGGAAGGCAAGGTTGTAGCTTATGCCCCAAGCCACGGCCTCATGAGATGAATTATGCCACACATGATTTGGAGTTAGCAATGAGTATGCACTCAAGACCGGAGACATTTCCTCATTGGAAATCGCTGTGATGTCTATACGGATCACAAGAGTTTGAAATATATCTTCACGCAGAAGGAATTGAACCTCGTGCAGAGGAGATGGCTAGAGTTGATAAAGGACTATGACATGAGATTGCATTACCCCCGGTAAAGCCAATGTTGTAGCAGATGCTTAAGCCGTAAGAGTTATGTGAACACTCTTACCGCAGGAGGATTACCTGTGAGTTGGTCGATGACTCGTAGATCTCCGATCGAGATAGTTCCAAAGGATTTGTTGCAACTCGAAGTTCAGTCCACCTTGACCAAAGGATTCGTGAAGCCCGTAAGTCGGACAAGGAAATCGATGAGATTAAGCAAAGATGGAGGAAGGAAAAGCTAAAGGATTCAAAGGATGAACATGGAACTATTTGGTTTGAGGATCGATTATGTGCCCAATGATCCCGAGCTCAGAAGCTAATTCTTCAGAGGCTCATGATTCACAGATTATTCACCCCGCAACACCAAGATGTACCGGATTTGAAGCAAAGTTTCGTGGACCGTATGAAGAAGGACATTGCCGAGCACGTAGTCAGATGGCGTTTGCCAACGTAAAGGCGTAACATCGAAGCCAGCAGGGTTACTTCAACCTTTGCCGATTCCCGATTGGAAATGGGAGAAACTTGGTATGGATTTCATCACAGATTACCCAGACCTGCTCAGTTATGATTCTATCCGGGTAGTAGTTGATCGCTTGACTAAGGTAGCTACTTCATTCCCGTGAAGACTACCTATACCAGTGCAAGTTGGCCAAGATATACATGACCAGGATCGATGTCCGCATGGAGTTCCGAGGAAAATCGTGTCGATAGAGGAACAAGCTTTACCTCAAAGTTTTGGAAGCAATTGCATGAAACTTTGGGTACGAGATCGAATTCAAGATAGCCTTTCATCCGCATTGATGGATGCATCGAGAGTCAATCAGATTCGGAGGACATGTTGAGAGCTTGTGTGCTAGACTATGGGTCTAGCTGGATGACAATTTGCCGACGCAGAGTTCTCGACAACAACAAGCTTATCAATCCATTTGAAGATGGCCCTTTCAAGCTCTATACTGAAGGAGGTGCAACACCATTGCTGTGGATAGTGTTGAGATCGATCACTTTTCGTTCCGATCTTATCAAGGATTCCAAGAGAAAGTCAAGCTAATTCGAGACCGGCTCAAGATAGCACAATGAGACGTAAGAGTTATGCCGACAAGAAGCGCAAGGAGGTGACTTACTAAGGGGAGACCGAGCATACCTTCGTGTGTCTCCACTTCATGGAATCAAGAGGTTTGGAGTCAAGGGAAAGTTAGCACCCATTCATTGGCCCTACAAAATCCTCGAACGCCGTGGAGAAGTTGCATACAAGTTGGAATTGCCGAAGGATTGTCCGAGCTCATGATGTTTTCACGCTTCTCGCTTGAAGAAGTGCCATGCCGACATGGCCGATGTTCCGTTGAGAGACACAAAGGCCCCTAGAGGCCATACAATTGACAAAGGATTTGACTTACAAGGAGAAACCCGTAAAATTCTCGAGACTGCAAGCAGAGTCACCCGCAGCAAAGTCATCAGTTTTGCAAGGTGTGGAGTCACCACACCGAGGAAGAAGCCACTGGGAACGCCAAGAAGATCTTCGCCGAGACCATCCGCACCTATTTGTTAGCTAACCCAAATCTCGAGGGCGTAGATTCATCTTAAGGTGGTAGGTTTGTAACATCCCAAATTTCCTATTTGGAATGTTTTACAATTATAGCTAAGCATCCTATGCATCCTGCTTGAATTTGAATGCCATTTGAAGTTTCAGAGTTATTTGAATTTGAATTCCAAACTTTGGCATGGGAAACAATTCAAAACTATGCCCGATAAATACTTGATCAAAAGTATGAGAGGAGCTAACATGACACTCCAAAAATATCAGAGGAAACATTGCCAAAAGAATTGGAATTCAAATCTGAATTTTGTTTGAATTTGAAAAAATGGATTTTTATAAAGTTTGATTTTGCCTTTGGAAAATGTTCAAATGAAAGGGAATATTCTCTGATCATTTTGGTATATATATACCCTATATAAAATATTTATAGTTTAGGTTTTATTTTGATTTTGTTTTAATTAAAAAATAAAGGAAACCTTCTGGCCAACCAGCCACCCAGCCCAGCCAACGCCACCTCACCCTCCAGACTCTCAGCCTGCCCAGCTAAGCCGGCCCACTGTGCACCAACGAGCCGAGCTGCCCATACCACCCACCGCTCCGATTTCTAGGCTTCGCCACCACCAAACCTCCCTCCTCACGACCTGGGACCCTGCTGCCTTCCTCGCCTAAGCAACGGCTCACGGAGATCCACGGATCCCAAGGATCCGGATCCCCGACGCCTGATCCCTTCCGAAGAGGAGCCGAGGCCCTGGCTATAAAGAGCCGAGCCCCGCACCCCATTCCCCTAGCCTCGCCAACCCTCTCCTTCTCCTCCCGAGCTCACCGAGCCCCGAGCTCACCACCGCCGCCAAAACCGCCGACGCCACCTCGGTGCACCCCGACCTCCCAACCCCACTCAACCATCCTCGGTCCTCAAGCCTCCCGACGATCTGAAGCTCGCGACGCTCAAGCCCTCGAGCACTTCGCGCCCTGTCAGCGAGTCCGTGAGTCCCTGCAACACCTCCCCGTCCGATCGTAGATATACGGCCACGATTAGAACCTCAAGGGGTATGTTTTATTAGAAAACCGCCGTCCTAACGGTTTTTATTTTAGTTTAGGTTTTATTTATTAGGCCGGTTCGTTAGTTTAAAACCCTAGGCCTGCTTAGACTAAACTACATTGTAGCATGATAGGCCCATTGGGCTTTTTCTTTTATTTGATTTTCTGTTTTAGTTTAATAGTTTCAAATTTCAAAATGTATATCTTTTATTCTGTTTAATATTTTGAGTGATTCTTTTTTGTTGGATTTCAAATTTTATGTAGCTTCTGGAAAACATATATTTAGCTATGTTAAAATAATTAAAATGCTTTAATATTGTTTTAGTCAGAATAGCAAATCTGCTATAGTTTTAGTTAGAAAAATTATTTTTGCATGATTCTTTTGCCATCACTTTATTTTGATATTGCCAAGCCCTAGAAATTAACTTTGGTATTTTAGGATTAATAAATAATTAATTCTAGGCAGAATCCTATTAATCCTAATTAATTGATTAGTTCCTGTTTTCCTAATTAATTAATTAGTAAATTAATTTATTTTTAACTTGTGATTAGTTATTCTAGGTTAGTTTCTGTCATTCCATTAGATGAACTTTTATTTATAATTAATAAAAGTTTTAAATTAATTTTCTTAATAGAAATTGGATTAGGCCTAAAATGAGTTTTATAATAGCTTTTTAATTAATTCTTTTTGCTCCTAGTTGCTTAGTTAATCCTTTTCGTTAAGTTAACCTAAAACCATGATTAGGTTATATTAGGAATTTTTGTTATAAAAACTATTTTTGTTATTGTTTGGAATAGGGAAAAACTTTGAATTTGATTTCTTTGAGTTTTCCTTTTGATTTGGTTTTGATTGTTTTGTTGTGCTATGTTACTTTTGTTATCTTGTGTGATCCTCTTGCTTTGTGCTTATTATGTTATTGTTTGTCTCGTAGAGTTCCCGAGTGTAAGCTTGCTACTACGAATTTTAGCTTACGAGGATCATCAAGAAGGCAAGTTTTGATCATGTTATTTCTATACCTATGATTTTGTGCATTAGTAGTTGTCACCACCCCACCATTGCATGCAGTAGTGAAATCTTGAAGTCATTAAACTTGAGTAGTATCATGTGGTAGGATGAACCAATCCTTGTTACCATGACCCCGGACGTAGTAGTTATTTTGCTATGCTCAGAGACGGATTTGGGGATGAGTGAAGTTATAAGCAAGATGAGAGTCAATGATGATGACAACCCATGGACTACAATGATCAAGATGGACTTCGAAAATCACTATGGGTGGAGGATTTGTTGACGGGCACCCGAGCACCGGTGGCCGGGATGCATGGAGAAGGCCATGACATCCTCGGAAAGCTTCACCCAGCCAGAAGAGAAGGATGGATGCCCCATGACCGAAGTTACTCTGCAGCCGCAAGCCATTATGGGCTGCGGGTTGACCTTGTAGTGAAGCTGGTTGGACGATCGAGAAGTAGACGAACGAGGATTGATGGGTACGGCAAGGGCAAGAACTCTTTGAAGACCCTGTTTATTCGGCTCCGCCTTCAAACACCTGAAGTGGAAGACTTTAAAGGAGGGAATGATTCTTGGGAAAAGCGCAAACCTTCAGAGTGTTATAACCTAATCGATTAGCCGTGTCCGTTATTTACATTTGAGCATCGACCTTGGAAGTATTCGGATATCTCAACACTAAAACTAATGGATTAATTTGATGGGTTTATGACTTAATAATAATTTGGGAACGAGATATTGGTTGGCGGAACCATCTCAATCACTACCAACAATTTGTAGTAATTTGCAAATAAGTCCACCGTAGTAGGATAAAATTTTTTCGCAAAATGATGAAACTTAGAGCTCCACAGCCAAAATGCATATAGTGTTAGAACTTTATTATTGTTATTCTTCATGACTTGCCAGCTTATTCCAAAAGCTGATTTACATGGCTGCAACGATTATGTTGCGTAGATATATTCCATCAGAGTGAGGCTACGCCCGCTTGGCGATTGCCCTTTGGAGTCGGATGGACTCGCTACCTTCGACGCCCGCAGCATTTTAGTTTATTTTCTCATGAGTTGGCCTTTGAGCCAATTTATTCCCTTGTAATAAAGACTCTATATGAGAATCGATTAATGATATTCGTGTGATTGAACTTTGATTACTTTATCGATGTATCGTGAGTACCAAAGATGATCTTGGGATGGTACATACGTAGATTTGACCGATTTTGGGTCGCTACATCATTAGAGGCTTCTTGACTTTTTCTTCCTATAAAGGATTTGTTTTTATGCGTAATATAGAAATTATCTTGTTGAGATCCTATGAATCAGTTCAATTAAACCTTAGATTCATACTAGAGCCACGATGATTTAGTCTCGTTAAATAAAAGGCAAGGGTTCTTCTAATAAGAACCGCTTGATAATCATTTATTGAATCAGGTAATGACTCGACAAAATCGAGAGAAAAAAGTTGTCTTTGGGCAAACAAAATTGGAAGGAAGAAAATTTTTTATTTTTATTTAAGAACTACTTGAATTTTTCACCGGTTATGTAGGTCTTAATAGTGAGTATGAATCATAGTTCCATTTTTTTGATCCACTTATCTATTTCGTGTTCCGTATACTAGAATAAATAATATCCTAATTAGAATCATCTTGATAGAGATAACAGGCCCTTTCTATGTATTATCAATAGGATCAATTCTAACAAGTCACACACTCATATTCCAGATACCAAACAAAAAAATTCCGCTATTTAACTACCATAATATCTAGAAATGTAGATCTTAAACTAGAAAGGCTTTTTGGATGGAAAACTCTGACTTCCTAGTTTTAGTTAGTAGAAACCTAATTGGTTAAAATTCACCAAAGAAACGGAAGAATTATAAATTTCTAAATGATAGATAGGAATATAGCTAATAAAGCCATTATATCCCCATAAAGGAGTAGTCCCCAACCCGGCGACTTTCCCATATTCAATTCAGGGTTTCAAAGAACTACCCGCACCATTCGTTTTGGCCTAGGTTTAGAACTATCTTCAACGGTTTGTGTAGCCATAAATTCTATTTAATCATTGGTGTTGACTTTGTATACTATTCCGCTAGAAGTAAATACACGATTTTCAGAGATCCATTGTAATCTTGAAATTTATAAAATGGAAACAGCAACTTTAGTCGCCATCTCCATATCTGGTTTACTTGTAAGCTTTACTCGGGTATGCCTTATATACCGCTTGGGGCAACCCTCTCAACAATTAAGAGATCCATTCAAGAACACGGAGATTAATTTAAGTAAGAAGTCCCAGATAGGGGACTTCTTACTTAAATGAAATTATTTTATTCTTTTAGTTGGAGTTGGTGGAACCTTAGGTGGTTCTCTCAAGAAGATAGCTAAAAAAATTATCCCTAAAGTCGAAACTAAAAGGAACGATAAACCAATGCTTCCATAGATTCGATCCTGGTTTATTTACAATTATAACTTCCACACCTATTCATTTGTCATTTGGGATAATTTCCATATAAAGAAAGAAAAGAGTCAAAGAAAGGATGGGAGATGTTTCCATGTCAAATCAAAAAGAGAGGTGAAAGATACTATAACAATGTGTATCGATCGCCTGCTTCTTGTAGTTGATCTCCCACTTTTTGAATGTTCCAAATTCCACTTGAGCATCCAAATCTGGATCAATACCAGCAAAACATCTCGAACAATGTTCTAGCGCCATGCCAAATGTGTCCAAAAAGAAGAGCAAAGCAAAGGTAGCATGACCAAAAGTGAACCAACCCTGGACTGCTGCTAAAACACCATCGATTTCAAAGTAGCCTGTCTAATCAAAAATTTCCCTAATTGAGAACGCCAGATATTTTTTTACAGAGCAGGATCGTAATAACTTACTCCATTAAGTTCGCCACCATAGAACTCCACCGCTACACCTACTTGTTCAACACTATATTTGGATTCTCGCTTCTAAAAGGAACGCCCTGCCTAACAATTCCTCCTCATCTACCAAAACAACCGAAATGTTTCAAAAATGTAGGCATAATGGCAAAAAAGCTCACGCCCTTCTTTATCTCTAAAGACGGGATGTCCTAACCATCCAACAGCTATTCCATCCCCATTGTCCATTGAGCCTGCCTCAATAATCCCCTTTGCCGGATTATTACCAATATAATCAAAAGGCTAATTTTTCGGAATTTTAGACCAAGCTTCGATAAACTAAGATTTTCGCTAAACCATTGCTAACTCTTCGATATATTTCTTGTTGAAAGTATCCCTGATCCCACCGATAACTAGTAGGCCCAATATTTGATTGGGGTCATGGTTGACCCATACCACATAGTTCAAAGAATCATTAAAGTGCAAAAAACAAAAGCGATACTACCGAAAGTGCTCAATATTGCCCATACGTAATCCTTTATATAGACGTTGAGGCGACGGACACTAAGATGGAATAAGCCCGCTAATATACCCAATGTACCAAGAATATGATGAGAAGCTATTCTGAACAAAAGGATCAAAACCTTCTCGACTACGCTGGATTTACAGCTTGTACTTTTCCAGTAGTCCATAAGGATCGGATACCATATCCCAGACCATACAAACCCGCTACATGAAATGCCCCAAAGCCAAAGCAAGCCACCCCTGCAAGAAATAAATGAATTCCAAAGATTGGGCAATCCAAAGAGGGTTTTCTCCGTCTCCATCGAGAATATTTCTAGGTCCCAATATACCCAATGCCGATCGCTGCCAAGAAACACAAGGAAACACATATATGATTCGCCACACCTTCATAACTCCAAATACCCGGATTTGTTACAGCCTCCTGAATACTCCAACCACCCCACTAATCCGTTATTCCTAAACGAGTCATGAAGGGAATTACGACATACCTTGTCTCCACATTGGATCCGCAATGTGATTAGAGGGATCAAAACTGCTAATTCAGATAAAGCCATTGAGCCAGCCCAACCAGAAACTAGAGCTGTGTGCATTATATGCACAAAGCAATCGACTCGGATCATTCAATACGACAAGATGAACACGATACCAAGGCAAACCCATGGAAATACCCCTTTAGCAAAGAAAATAGACACGATGTCGCTTATTTTATCGCATTGAAAAAGACTATCCATATCCTATGTACCTAACCCTTCTAGGGATTCTGTCGAAAGCTAATATTTATTTCATTCCATTAAAAATAAGAAGCCAATTCTGTTCATAAGAAGAAAGAGAAGGATCTATTCTATACTGATAAGTGCCAATATGCAATGGGTAACTTGGCCAATTTGGAAAAACGAAGAATAGATCGCTACCCTCTTTGTTTAGCATTCAATCACCCATTCTTTTTTCTTTATTCAATCTGTCTTACATTCCTTATATGTATAACCTTTCAATCTACGACATTAGAATCTATAGTATTCATATAGAATAAGAATAAAAATTAAGACAATAAACTCATGGATTCTTTCTTTCTGCTCCATTCTTACGCTTCCATATTAAAGTGTGGTTTTCTTACTTAAATTTAATAATATTAATCTAATATGCCCATTGGTGTTCCAAAAGTACCATCGGATTCCTGGAGATGAAGAAGCGACTTGGGTTGACTTATACAATGTATCGAGAAAGGACACTTTTTAGGTCAAGAGATTCGCTATAGATCACTTAATCATATAAGGTGTCTCATGGTATCTCGAGTATAGAAGATGGAATTAGTGATATTTTTTGTTTATAAACTCCCAAGCGGATGGCTAATCTCAGAATGGCTATTTTGATACGATGCAAACGGTGACACCGTATATATATACAATATGCCCTCGAATAGCCGCCCATGGCGCTCCTTCATTCCGCTTGGAGGAGAACCCACCCGCGATAGCATTCCTCACGCGAGGATTATGCTTCACCAACCTGCTAGTGCTTATTATCGGCAAGGACACCAGAATTTTACTAGAAGTAGAAGAGTTACAAAGTTCGAAATGATCACAAGGGTTTATGTCAGAAGAACAGCAAGCCTTTTGGGTTGTATCCAAGACATGGAAAGGGATTTATGTCGCGTACAAGCCAAAGCTTATGGACTTGTCGATATTGTAGGGATGAAATGATTGACAAGCACCGCGACACGATCCAAAGGTGGTTTTAAATGTTTAAGGATTGGTAGTGTCCGGATTTCTTGTAAAGTTATTTCACACCTAAATTCGTGTTTTCTCGATTTAATAGAAAATAGAAAGACTTCATGATGAGCAATCATCAGGTTAAGATGGATCTAAACCAATCCATTTTTTTCTATATACATACAACATGCCGACGGTTAAACAACTTATTAGAAACGCAAGACAGCCAACAATAAATGCTCGAAACGGCTCGCTTAAAGGATGCCCTCAGCCACGAGGAACATGTGCTAGTATAAAGACTCGCTCAGATCATGACTTCAAACAAATATAAAAAAATTGAAGTATCCATGATTAGTACCAATGAATAGGATATAGCTTCTATCCTAGATTTCTATGGTATATGGAATTTATGGTTTTTTGCAAATCCAATTATCTAAATTGGAAATAAGAAGCAATTCTCCCATTGGTAGCAAATGGTTATCCATTGCGGAGGAAATAGTAATAAAAGGAAAAGGCTTATGCTCCTTTATCTTAAAAGAACGGACTAATGTGGTCGCTACTTAGCCAACTTTCATAATTAAATACCATGTATGGATAACTCTTATTGTGAAAAGAGCTATTTACTCTATAATGGATAGGTAGAGCTAAAGAATGTGGACTATACAAGTTCGCAATACCTTTTGATGAAAGAAAGGGCTTGTATAGAGAGGGCCTCACCGCTTAAAAGGGAACCATAGAACGATGGAACCCACTATTTTTTTAGTATTATTAGAATGAATTTGTCAGAAATAAATCAACGGAGTGGAATAAAAATCGTGGTTGGGAAGGTTACTATAGCAAAAGCCATTGGAATTAATATTTATATATCGGAATAATTAGTTTTGTTATTAATGAGAAAAGGTGGCTAAAAGAATAGAAATCATTAGTTATTCATTAAGGTTAATTTGATTCAATGACCGAGTTCCATGAGGATATATAGCCCGAGACGCATTTAACAAAATGCGCTCATTTGCCTCAAACTTTAGAGGGGCTCATTTAAGACTTAATCGAATGATTACCCAACAGGTAAAAGAGCTTTTGTTTCTCTCATCGAGATAGAGGTAGGCAAAAGAGGGATTTTCGCTGCTTGTGGATCACTTCGGATAAACGCAGCAACGCTGGTATATAAAGTATTCGATAGTTATAGTAAATTAATACACAACCTGTACAAGAAGAAATTGATTCTTAATCAAAATGCTTGCACAAGTAGCTGTATCAAATCCAAATAATCTTTACACGATTTCCAATAAAATGAAGATCATCAATTAAAGGTATAAATAAAGTAATATACCGAATAATAAAGAAGAATTTCGGAGAGGGAACTCCGGAAGATACAATAAATTAAGATTAAGTGGTAGGAAACAACGAGCTGGATTACTTTCTTTATAATATATATAGGTCTGGCCCTTTCGAATTGATAAAATATCAACAATCGGAACTTAAGTTCCTGTTGTTTCTTAAATTTTGTTGTTGTTTCTAAGTTTGATTGGAATTGTACTTTTATGCTAATTGAGGAATATGTCTATTTTTTCTGGTCTAGAACCTGTAATTATTGAAATTGATCGCTTGAAATTGCTTTTCGCTCATAGTTACTAAACGGTAAGAAAGATAAAATACGAGCCTGTTTTATAGCAAGAGTAATTAATCGTTGTTTCAAGGTTAGTCTATTTATTCGCCTCGATAATATTTTTCCTTGTTCACTAATAAATCTATTAATTAAACTCATGTTTCTATAATCAATTCGATCTCCGGCCAATCCGGGACGCCTACTTAAAAGGTTGTTTAGATTTAAAAGGTTGCTTGAATTTACTAAAAGTTTGCTTGGATTTACGAAAGGGTTGCTTGGATTTATTAAAAGTTTGCTTGGATTTACTAAAGGGTTGCTTAGATTTAAGAAAAGGTTGTTTAGATGTATACATGATTTATTCCTTATTTAAAATTTGAAAATTTGAAAATTCACTTTTATTTTATTAATTTAGGATCCGTATAGTTTTTCTTTGATCCATATCTTATTTGATTCATATTATAGTATATGAATACCTCTATACATATGAAATAATATCTACCGGAAATCAGATGAGTTGATTTGTATTTTGTATTCTATACTATGTTTTCTTTATATATTAAATATGAAGTTCTTACTTTTCTCGTTGTTTGAAAGATCCAACACACGATGTTCCTATTTCTTTATTTCGTGATGAGTCGTATGCTTCATGTATAATAACGACAAATTTTTTGAATTCTAATTGTCCGTGTATTGTATGTATTCTTTTGAGTACTATATCTAGAAATCCTCCGATTCCTGGCACCTTTTCAACACAACGATGCATTCCAAAATAACTCGATTCTAACATCTTTTCCCTTGGCCATGAACCTCCTTTTCTTTTTGGATTGACTTAACTTAATTCTTCTACTTATTCTTTTATTCTTCTATTTTGAATCAAGAAGAAGAATAAAATTCATTAGAATAATTTTTTTATTCTTAAATTAAGTAATAAAAATAGAGAAATAATTAAAGAATACAATCCTTGTCTAATTAGCAAAGATTTTGGTTCAAATCCTTTCATTTAATTAGCCAGCCCCGCCTTTTCTATGCTCTGATTTCGAGGCCTTATTTAGCTTGGGTACCCCTTTAAATTGAATTTCTATTTTCAAAATGGGGTTTACCAAATTTTTAATGACTCGAGGTTCAACCTAATCCATCTTTTCTTTCTTTTTCCTTCCGATACTAAAAAAGATTGAAAAGGATCAAATTTTTTCATATCACGAAGAAATCTATCCTCCCATAGCAATAACTAGAATTAAAAAAGGGAATGACAAAGCATCCTGGAATAAACGATTAATTTCTATCAATAAACCCGCTAAAGCACCAAACCATAGAGTACTTAGCAAAAGTGCTAGAGATATGTTTTATATCCCGCATTGAAAATCCTCCTTCCTTGTTGGAATACATATATGATCATAAACTCTTGCCCAAGATTGTTATGCTATATATAAATGAACCATATCGATTTAAATTTTCCTATCCTAAAAAAGAAAAAGATGACCCTTCTTCCTATATATTACCAAGGAAAAGTAATCTTTATAGGCGTAAATTATATTGATTTTATATGTA
>JAHIAM010018058.1:0-23885 GCA_021605205.1 Aegilops longissima | reverse complement strand
TGTGAAGTCGATGTTGAAGACTACTGTAGGTGTCTGAGTCCTTTCGTAACCAAGCATAAAACCTTCATGTGCTTTGATTGCAAACTTAGAGGTGTGGTGAGGATCTCTAATCCAGCATTTAGCACGAAGACTTTGAAATAACACATTGGTTTCTTATGCGTAAGGAGTTCATAGGCAGTCTTTTGAAGAATTTGTGAAGATATACTCTGTTGATGATGTGCACGCGGTGTCAATTGCTTCAATCCGAAGCGACTAGGCGTTTTGTATTCATCAAGCATAGTCGAGCCATCTCAACAAGAGTTACATTCTTGCGCTCCACGACGCCATTTTTTGAGGAGTATAGGGGCGAGATAACTCATGAGTAATACCAAGTTCATCAAGATAATCCTCAAGTCCGAATTCTTGAACTCAGTTCCATTGTCACTCTGATGTGCTTGATCTTCACACCAAAGTTGGTTGAAGCCCTCGAGGAAAATCGTTTGAAGATTTCCTGCACTTGATTTTGTAAGTAACAATGTGTACCCATGTGTAGCGAGTAATCATCAACAATAACAAAGCCATATAGTGATGCTTCATTAACGACAGTTGAATAATGATTGGGACCAAAGAGGTCCATGTGAAGCAATTCGAAGGGGCGAGTAGTGGTCATGATAGTCTTATTTGGATCCTTGGCCTTGGTCATTTTCGAGCTTCACGGGCTCGCATAAGTGATCCTTGAGAATTTGACATTCTCAATGCCAATGACATGCTTCTTCTTATGGCGTGTGCAAATTCCTCATGCCTGCGTGACCAAGTAAATCGATGCCATAGCCAGATATACGAAGCTTTTGCAAGCGAGGCACCACGGCGGTTGTGGACACTGTAGAAAGTCAACAATATACAAGTCTCCTCTCCTAAAGCCTTGAAGACTTTGGAATTGTCGACTTCCATAATCACAACACAGCGATACTTGCCAAAGATAACTACCATATCAAGATCACAAAGCATTGAGGCCGACATGAGGTTATATCCTAAAGACTCAACAAGCATGACTTTGTCCATGTGCATGTCCTTAGAGATAGCAACCTTACCAAGTCCCAATACGACTTTTGCCTTTGTCGACAAAGATGATATGCTTGAGATGTGGCGGTGATAAGGGAGCATCCATCAATAGATTCTTGTCACGGTCATGTGATTTGTACATCCACTATCGAGAACCCACTCGGTGGCTTTGGGTTGATCATCCTGCGGATGAATTAGTACAACTTACGATCTCATATACTTCATCGGTGAAGAATATGATATCAAGTTCATCGAGATGAATTTCATCGGTAAGTATCAATCGGATAAGCGGTATGAGGGCGTGTGAAATGAAAGTTCATTTCATCATGATTAACTGCGTCCTTCGGGCATTTTGTCGGGCCCCGACAAATTCTTGAGGCGTTGAGGCGCGTCTGGAGACTGACCCTACGAAGATATTAGTTCTTTTCTTCACCACCCACATCGAAGGGGTGGCAAAGAGTTCATCACTCTGCGAGCACCATATGAGAATGGTGGCATAGAGGCCAAACCATTTCGTTTCACATAAGAGGGTTAGGGTAAGCATATGAATAGCGAGAGAAATTCTTGAGGACTTATGAACATATTGGTTTGAAGAATAATGCACATATTCATAGCCCTTAGCTCTACCTGCGAAACGAGTTATTAGCACGATGATAATCATATGAGGACTTTGATCCTTTTGAGAATTTGATCCATGTGAGAATTTGGTCCATATGAGGACTTGGATCCATATGAAGAATTTTGTCCATATGAAGAATTTGATCAGGGGTTCCTTTTCTTCACGAGTGGTGTCATGAGGACATTCACACGAAGACTTTCAAGACATTTCTTGGGAACCCAGATTTTCTTCATAGGGGACCGTTCTGCGATTAGTGCCAACATATCTAGCAAATACTTCACCATTCGATTTTGAGCAGTTTATAGTTTGAGTCAAATGACTCATCATCGAATGAGGAAATTCACATGTAAAACCAGATAAGGTAGATGGATCAAGCTGGAGGACCCTTTGCAGCAACCCATGAGGTTTTGGGATCTTTTCGGGCTTCGATCGTTCCATCGACATTGAGTTTCCTCTCAAAGGCAATACCCTCTTTCCTAGGGTTCCTATTGAGGATCTGCTTTTAAGCACATCACAAAAGTCGATGCCCTTTGAGGCTTTTGTACATACTGTCATGTACAATTCCTTCGATCTGCATCGTCGGTGATACTAGCAATGTCCTCGGTTGAGGAATTAGTGATAGCGAGGCAGGTGAAGAATTTGTGACAGTTGAAGCATTTGAACATTCGGTGAAGAATTAAGCGATTCACGTTCAATGCACTTTAAGCATGGAGGAACAAATTCTTCTTGAGAAGCGCTGATTTGTTGAGCAAGTAATGAATCGCGCTCCTTACGAAGATCCTCATAACTTCGCTCTTAGCTTCTCAAGATCTTGCTTTCTTTGAAGAAATTCATAAGAAAGTTTCTCATGATCGAGATAAGAGAGTGTTATGATGACCTTGAAGGCTGTCAAGCCTAGGCGAACTCTCTGAAGATTTCGATTAGGGCTTGAGTGCGATCCATTTCTTCACCTAACATATCATCACTCTTATCTAGCATGTTTGAACCTTTTCAAAAGCCCTTTGTTGTTTTATAGCAATCTTAGCAAGTTTAGAGTAGGCTGGGCTTGAGATCCTCATCGATTCATTTTCCTTTGGATTCGGAGGAGGTGAAATTGAGTACCTTGGCACCTTTGCCATGAAGCAATAGGTGGGGCGTAGTCATCATTTTCCTCATCGGGTTTGCGGTGGAGTCAGTTTCTTGATGTTGAAGATGGACTTGCTAACATAAGCGATAGCAAGAGCGGACTAGCCACACAGTTCGGATTCTTGGACTCCTCCTCTTCCTCATTTTCCTCAGATTCAACTTGAGTCCATTTCCTTGCCAATGAATGCAGGGCCTTTTGGAGTTGCTCTTCTTGTGAGAAGAAGGCTTTGAGGATTTTGATGATGAAGATTTTGATGATTTCTTCTTCTTCTTCACGTCATCAGAATTATAATCCTTGTGTTTCTTCTTTCTTAATTCCTTTTCCCACTGAGGACAATCTTGGATATAGTGACCAGGTTTCTTGCATTTGTGGCAAAGTCTTCGCTTATAGTCACTAGATGAGGAATCACTGATTCTTGAGGATTTTCCAAAACGACCACGTCTTGTGAATTTCTGGAATTTCTTCACGGCGGTGCTAGCTCTGGCCAAATTCTTGAGGATCTCCAAGGCTACTACGAGTCTTCACTCTGATTGATTCAGCCTTGGCCTTTAGGGCACGTGTTTTCCATAGCGAACCATAGAGATGTCTCTTTTGACAAATGGAACTTCGTGAGTATTTAGCCTTTCGAGGATATCGGCAGGATCAAGAGACTTGTAATCAGCTCGTTCTTGTATCATCGGTGCGGAGTATCAAATGAGGAATCAAGCGATCTTAGCAATTTCTTCACCACCTCATGGTCGGTGATGTCGGTGGCACCAGTGCTTGAAGCTCATTTGAGATGTCGGTGAAAGCGATCGAAGGTTTGTTGAACATTTTCGTTGTCGAGTCTTTTGAAGTGGTTGAAGAGATTTGAAGAACATCAACTCGAGAGTCACGCTGAGTCGAAACACCTTCATTTACTTTGGACAGCTTTGTCCCGGATGAGTTTAGCGATTCCAAAGCACTCACTCTTCCATATTGACCTTTGCTCGAGATGGCCACATATGATATTCTTAAGCTTGAGAATCGAGTTGCTTGAATCTCTTCACATCAGCATCATTGAGAGAGGTGTGGTGAGGAAACACCTTTTGTCACAACATACGAGAGATCGTTGTCAATTGCTTCAAGATGCATTAGCATTTTGTTCTTCGATGAGGGTAGTCCGTCCCATCGAAGGTAGGACACCTGCTGAGACCTTGATCATACTGCGGTCGACATAACTAAAACTCGGTGGTTAAACCAAAATCACACGAACAAGGGTACCTTGCTCGATACCAATTGAAGGTCGTTATATCGACTAGAGGGGGTGAATAAGCGATTTTAGAGAATATTACAAATTCTTCTTTGAGGAATTTCTTTGGTGAGAAATTCCTTAGCGAAGAAATACATGCAGCGGAATAAGTACTCGAGAAGTAAGCATAGCGATTACAGAGCACGAGTCATCATGATGAAATGAAGACAATCACGAGTCTGAGAAAGCGTAATCACGAGGATAACACGAGATGAAGACAAAGCGGTGAAGAAATTGAGCGAGAAATTGAGAAGTCTTGATCAAAGTCTTCAAACACAGATATGAACAAACACTCAACACGATAATGAGGAAATGAAAGGGTTGAGGAAATAGAACCGATTAGGTTGGTGAAGACAATGATTTGGTAGACCAGTTCAAGCTGTTGTCTCGGTTATGCGTCTGGTTGGAAGCGGTGAGTATTTAAACTTCGAGGACACGCGATCCGGACACCAGTCACTAAACACGCAGCTCGGGACACCAAGTCCTCACCGTATTCTCCTTGAACTAAGGTCCGCAGACCTCGTCCAATCACTTTCGTGGTAAGTCTTGAGCGACTTCCAAACCTTCACATACTTGGTCACTCGGCGATCCACAATTCCTCTTGGATGCTCTAGACCGTGGCCCTAACCGTCTGGAAGAAGCACAGTCTTCAAAGGTAAAAGCGTCGGATCCACGCGGATCAATTTCTTGATGATGCTCAATCACTTTGGGTTTGTTGGGGTTTGGTTTTGGGTTTTCCTCACTTGATGATTTTCTCTCAAAGTCCTCGGAGGATGGGTTGCTCTCAAATGACAAGTGTCAAGTTCCTCGGGCAGCACTGCCAACTAGTGGTTGTGAGGCGGCTATTTATAGCCTAGGGAGCAGCCCGACATGATAAGACATAAATGCCCTTCAATGATATGACCGTTAGGTGGATAAGATATTTGGGACAGTGGCCTTGCTGACGCGACCTTGATCGGAAATTTGAACATCAAATTCCTCGGGGCTATCATGTTCCTCCTTTGTGTAGGCAATTAGCCTTTGGCGAATTCCTAACTCCTCGGTCGAACAAATTCCTCGGCGACCCGAAGAGCTTCGTCTACATCCTTTGAAGAAATTGACTGAACTGTGTGAGATTTTCAAAAGCTTCACTCGAAGGAATTGGTAGGTGTAGGATTTTGAGTTGAGCATCAAATGGAAATTTTCCCTTAGTATTTCCTCGACCCCCTTTAACAGTACGGTGTTTCCTATGACTCAAGAAAGAAAATGAAACTACGAAAACAAAAGTCTTCACGCTTCATGTTCCTCAGCGAATACCAAGTCTTCGAGGATCACACAATTTCTTCACTTTCAAAGTCTTGAGAACATCAAAGTCTTGAGTTGAAGAACTTCATTTTAGAAGTCGACTTTTCTGTAAATATCAAACTCCTCATAGACTTATAGGCTGTGTACACTCACAAGCGCATTAGTTACTTAACCTATAAGTCTTCAATACACCAAAATCACTAAGGGGCACTAGATGCACTTACGGTCCATAGTCGAGGAAACCATGACTGTCGTAGAAATAACGAGCTAGTCAACTAGAGGCTCACTAGGGGCGTATTGTGGTCTATGTATTCACACGTGTATCACGATTTCCGTATGATCTGATTTATAGCATGAATAAAAGACAATTATCATGAACAAGGAAATATAATAATAATGCTTTTATTATTGCCTCTAGGGCATATTTCCAACAACTACACCAGTGGGTGCACTTTCAGCGTGCCCCACAAAAGTTCAAATGACACACACACCCGGTGGGTGTCTGAGATATAAATCTCGAGCGCGATTTGGATAGTATATCCTAACAAAGCAATGACAGTGACTTACTTGACATTAGTGCGGAAAGCTGAACTAGCATCATAGGCAGCCGACTTGCCTCTTGAGCCGCTTTCACTGCTCCATCATGATCCCTGCACTGGCGTATGGCCTCCTTAGCACACTTACTTGGTCTTCAGGGACATGGTGTGTAGCAAGAGATGGTGGATCAGCGATCGGCGAAGTGGGTCGGAGCACTTGTCGGTGATGCAGCGAAAGATCTGAGAATCGAGTGGGGTTGCCTCCCTCAAAATCAACGTCTCGAGGTCGCGACTTGGCAGACCATGCCAGCGAGGCACTTTCTTGTTCCTCCTCTTCCTCAATGGCGCTTCCTCGTCATCATCGGGAAGATCTATGATGTGGCGGAACTACAAGAGATCGAGTAAACATGGAAGCCCAATCGACTAAAAAGCTCCGGTCGGCTAAAAGTGAAATCTCGGAGATCTTACCAAGATTGGAAGTAGCGCATCCTCCATTTCCTAATCATCGTGCTTGGCTGAAGTCTCGGAGGTAGCGGTATGTAGATTTCAGGAGTCGGTGATCGATCATCAAGTCGACTAAAGTTCACTCATGTTGAAAAAGGAAATACAAGGTTACATTGGTTACCCGAGAGATGGTGGGGATGACCATTAGCATCTTAGGCGGGGCCTTCGCCCGGCTTCGACGGCGTCGCTCGAGGTTGCTTGGCGGCTTCTCGGTCGTGCGGAGAAGTTGTCCTAGATTCGCTTCATCGGTGACCCGGTGGGCACAACAACTTTACCGCGCCCGACCCGGCAGAGTCGTGCGTCGACTTGGACCTCCCCTCTCGAGCGAGGAGGGTCGGCGTCTTCCTCCTCTTCTTCCTCCTCCTCCTCATCATCGAGCCATCATCCTCCTCATCCTCTTCGCGTTGGACTCCCATTCCTCCGGACTCTCACCTCCACTTCCTTCTTCTTCTTGGCTGCTTCCTGCGCCCGTTGGGCATCAGTACATCTCGGTGGTAACAAAGTCGTTATATCGACTAGAGGGGGTGAATAGGCGATTTTATGAATTCTTCAGCGAGGAATTTGCGGTGAGGAAATTCCTTAGCGAAGAAAATACTTGCAGCGGAATAAGTACTCGAGTAAGCATAACAGATTACAAGCATTGTCATCATGATGAAATGAAGACAATCACGAGTCTGAAAGCGTAATCACGAGGATAACACAAGATGAAGACAAAGCGGTGAAGAAATTGGCGAGGAAATTGAGAAAGTCTTGATCAAAGTCTTCAAACACGAGATATGAACAAACACTCAACACGATAATGAGGAAATGAAAGGGTTGAGGAAATAGAACCGATTAGGTTGGTGAAGACAATGATTTGGTAGACCAGTTCAACTGCTGTCTCGGTTATGCGTCTGGTTGGGCGGTGAGTATTTAAACTCGAGGACACACAGTCCGGACACCCGATCCTTGAGCACGCAGCTCGGGACACCAAGTCCTCACCGTATTCTCCTTGAACTAAGGTCACGAGACCTCGTCCAATCACTCGTGGTAAGTCTTGAGCGACTTCCAAACCTTCACATACTTGGTCACTCGGCGATCCACAATTCCTCTTGGATGCTCTAGACCTTGGCCTAACCGTCTGGAAGAAGCACAGTCTTCAAAGGTAACAAGCGTCGGATCCACGGGATCAATTTCTTGATGATGCTCAATCACTTTGGGTTTGTTGGGGTTTGGTTTTGGGTTTTCCTCACTTGATGATTTTCGCTCAAAGTCCTCGGAGGATGGGTTGCTCTCAAATGACAAGTGTCAAGTTCTCTCGGAGCAGCCAACCAACTAGTGGTTGTAGAGGCGGCTATTTATAGCCTAGGGAGCAGCCCGACATGATAAGACATAAATGCCCTTCAATGATATGACCGTTAGGTGGATAAGATATTTGGGACAGGTGGCGGCGCACTTGACAGCGATCGGAATTTTGAATATCAAATTCCTCGGGGCTATCATGTTCCTCCTTTGTGTAGGCAATTCGCCTTTGGCGAATTCCTAACTCCTCGATCGAACAAATTCCTCGGCGACGGAAGAGCTTCGTCTACATCCTTTGAAGAAATTGGTGAAGCTGTATGAGATTTCAAAAGCTTCACTCGAAGGGATTGGTAGGTGTAGGATTTTGAGTTGAGCATCACATGGAAATTTTTCCTTAGTATTTCCTCGACCCCCTTTAACGATGCGGTGTTTCCTATGACTCAAGAAAGAAAATGAAACTACGAAAACAAAAGTCTTCACGCTTCATGTTCCTCAAATGAATACCAAGTCTTCAAGGTCACACCAATTTCTTCACTTTCAAAGTCTTGAAAAGTCTTGAAATATCAAAGTCTTGATTGAAGAACTTCATTTTTAGAATTAGACTTTCTCTGTAAATATCAAACTCCTCATAGACTTATAGACCTGTGTACACTCACAAGCGCATTAGTTACTTAACCTATAAGTCTTCAATACACCAAAATCACTAAGGGGCACTAGATGCACTTACAATCTCCCCTTTTGGTGATTGATGACAATATAGGTTAAGTTTTCAACGAGGATAAACATATGAAGTGTAAATCTGATAATGAGGAATTTGATTGCAAGATATAGAAGAACTCCCCACGAAGATGTGCATAGTGAGAATTTGCTTTTGAGGCAATGCACATTTGAAGAATTGAATCATGGAGATCTCCCCTATATCTTGTAATTCATACGCATTTAACATATAATATGAAGAATTTGAAATGCATGATGAAATATGGTGCTTGATGTTATGCAATGTAGCATCAAAAGTATCGAGCCCAAAGGCCAAATTGATTTGCTATGAAGATTTTCAAGGAGCTCACGAGAATCGAGCATAACTACTGTAATCGAGCATAGAGCAAGAGCATAATGCATCAAAAGTATCAAAGCACCATCGGGTTTAAGATTACAACTCGATCCAATAAAGGTTTGGAAGAGCGAGTTGTAACTTAATAAAATACTGTATATAGACAAAAACTAGACCGGCTTGAAGACTAACTCAAATTTCTCCCCTTTGTCATCAAATGACCAAAAGGATCGGCGAGGACTAACGCTCTTGAAGAATTTCAAGTTGAAGGCGGGCGCTTGACATTGTTGGGGTCGGTTGTTGAAGTAGGACCAGCAGCGGTGTCTTCCAAATCTTCATTTTCATCGATGTCGCGAGATGAAGAATAGGAGCTAGCCACCAAGGAAGGAACTTTGACCTTCTTGAATTTCTTGGAGGAGGTGCAGACCAGTCAAATTCTTCCTTGAGTCCCATTGAAGTCAGTTCTTCTTCATTGTAGACATGTGAAAGAACAGCCAGTGCGCTTGAAGGTTTCATGAAGGTAGTAGTGGTTTTCTTCTTTGCATTGTGTGTTGAGGTCATGTTGTAAAGAAGAGTACCAAGCGGCGTTTGACCCACTTATGATTGCGATCAACCTTGATGAAGGCGAGGAGTAATTCACGATCGATCATCACCACAGGTCGATAGCTTGAGGACTTTGCTTGGTGAGGTATTTCTTCTTTGAGTCATGTGTGGCGAGTCATCATTGGTGGAGTAGGATCTTTGCTTTGGCTGTCCATCAATGGGCGAATGCCTTCATCTATCTGCGATAGCCTTGCCCTTTTCATCGGTGAGGTAATTGTCCGTTTGAGGACTTCAATCGAGGCGGTAGCTGCGGTGGTTCAAAGTATCGACCTTGTAATTTAGTGAAGACCTTGACTGATGAATCTCATAATCCAAAGGCGCATAAGGCTTCACTCAAAAGGTGACATGGCAATGTTAGCGAGTCCTCATGAAGAAATCATGGAAATTGGCCAGGGAGCATATGGATGATGTTGAAAAGCATATTCTTCATGATGCCAGCGACTTCTTCATCGTTAAGTCGTGGCCTTTGATAGGACTCATAGTCTTCGTCAAAATTCGATGGACTGTCAGAGGCACATATAATAATTCCTTGACGAGAATTTGGTTCTTAGGGCCTGCCTTGGCTTCAAAGGCTTCATCGGCACTTGCATATAGTGATTTGAAAGTTCTTTTCTTCGTAGATCGGCGTGCACCATCAAGCGGAGGACTGAGTGGTAGAGCGCGAAGCAATTCACTTCTTTGGTGCCTTGTAGTGAGTGTTTTCGGTCATCAATCTAAGACCCATGAATTCACGTCTTGACGTCTCCGGTGATGTGCGAGGTTGCATAGAACGAAGAATTAGCTCTTCATTCCATCACAAATATCGGTCAGAAGTTTAGAAGTCTGCGTCGTGAAGAACAACGAGGGCTGGCTCAAAGCACAGGCGGCGACTCCATATCCACATGAGGAATATGAGCATGATCGAAGATTTTGTCCTTGTTGAAAAGCGAGGAATAGAAGTTGGCTTGGTGGCAGTCGAGCGCCTCTTCCTAATCGAGCGAATCATAAGGATTATATTCGATGAAGAACACGTGCTCGGCAAAGAAATCTTCACCTTGAACTTTTGCTTGGTTGAGAGCGGATTCTTTTGCTTGGGCGGAGGGTGTCGATGAGTTGCATCACCACCTCGGGAATCACAAGTTCAGGTTCTTGACTGAGAATTTCTTGTTCCTCAACAGTGCGATCGAGGATTAGCGGCGACAGCAGTTTCATCGGCACTAGTGGCTGGAATTTCTTCATGCCTGAGAACCGATGGGTTGATTTTCTTGAGTCCATTTGGACTGTTTGTGCGGGGAGTGAGGAACTTGTTGGGCGGGGTGAAGAGAGGAGTATTGGGATCTGACTTTCCCAAAGTCATCATTTATCACTTTGAGTGGTGCATCAATATCCACATCTTCATTTTCAATTTCCTCGGCACCAGCTTGAGGAATTTCATAGTCGATGAGGAAATAAGCGGGGTTGAAGGATTGCTTCCACTTCAATTTCTTCATCAATTTTCTCTGACGAAGCGGCGGTGATGTTCTTCATCGGATCGATTGGGATCTCATAGTCTTCTCCAAAGGAACAACTTCCTTTGATGGTATGGAGAAATTGGAACAGCATCAATTGGGTTTTCAAATGAGCTGGTCATTGGCTTCATTTTCTTGCGGACGAAGAATCGGCGCGGTGATGCTTTCCTTTTCTTCACAGCAGCTCGTTCTGCAGCCTTGGTTTCTTCACATCGAGCGGATGGAAGAATTGGAGTTGGAGTTGGCGCGGGAGGAGCTGAGGAATTTGGTGCAGTTTCTTGAGAACAGCGATGCGGTTCCCTGTCTTGAGCAATTTCTTGAGCGCACCACTAGTGGGTGCCACAGCAGTTCTTCGGTGGTGGAATGGGATCATCAGCCACAGGAATCAACATTTTCTTCAGCGAGCTGAACGTCATCAGCGGTCTTGGCATTTTCTTGATGGGCTGGTGAGGCTCGGCTGAGGAATTCATGTTGCCTTTGGGGCAGCAACACTTGTGAATTTCTTCGTCGGGTTGTGAATCTGGTCTTACTCCTTGCCAATCAGCATAGTGGGTATCGAAGTTTTCTTTGAGGTCTTGAATTTCAGTTTGGATTTGGAGAAGCTCCTCGGTGTCATCTTGACAACGTTTTCTTGAGAACTTCTCCTTCTGTATTGAGCCTTTTGATTTCCCTTGCCTTCTCAAACTTCCATTTTCTTGAGCGATGAAGTGAGTCAACATGACTTTGACCAGTGTCGAGATGAAGATCGAGCGGAGGGTATTGGGATCATTGTGCGAGAGATCAATAAAGTCGAGGACTTTCTTGGATCAATAGCGATGCACAGATGTACCTTTGGCTCTAGCGGCCTTCACTTGGCGGTCTCGATGATTTCTTCAAGTTCTTCATCGGATGCCTCATCATCGGATGGCACATGGAATACAACTGTTTCTTCCTTGGACTAGGCGAGGACCTCGTCCATTGTTGCTTTGGTCTTGGTGAGCGGGCGGATGAAGAAATGGGAGCAGGTGAGGAACTTGCGAAATGCACGAGGCAATTGAAAACCAGTGGTCCTTTGACAAGTAGCTAGGTGCACGAGGCTGAAGGTTTTAGCCAGAGCTGTTGAGGACTTTGGTGGAGCAGCAGCGGTGTGAGAATTTGCTTGGAAGGTGCTCTTTGAGGAACTTGGCCGTGAGGCGCGATGATGAAACACTTGGCTTATGAGCAGGCTTCTTTTGCATTGATTTCCTCGGTTTGACCGAGACCTCGATGGCGATGCAGCGGCGAGAATCCTCATTGAATTTCTTCTTTGCCTCCTTTGCTTGCTTTGCCAATTTTGCTTGCGTTTAGCCCATTCATCGGAAAGTCCTCACCTCGTTTGATGCTTGTGGGATCAGCTACTTGGCAGTGCCAAAGGAGCTCTTGGGCATGGAGGATTTAGGCGAATTTCTTCATGTACTTAGGAGTTACATATCTGTATTCCTTCCATTCCGTGCCCATCTCCGTTCAATCTTACGAATCGCACCTTGCGTTGATTTTTCTTTCTTCATCCGGTGTGCGATAGTCGGCATATATTTCCTCGAGGATTTCAAGCGCTGTCATAACCTCGGGTTTCTTTCCTCCCTTCTGCGGCTTCTTACCGTCGCCATTTTCTTGATTGAGAAATTGAACAATTGAGTTCTCTGAAGAAGTGTGCAGTTTTTCTTGAGAGCGCTGCAAATGAGTTAAGTTGATGAGAACCTAGGGATTCAGCGGCGGACATTTGTACTGTGAGCAGTATAGGTGCGAGGAATTTGGAGAGGTCATATCGTTCTCGGAAGGTTTTCAAAAGAACAAGTTTTGAGGATTTTGACGGATGAGCCTTGAAGAATTTCACTAAGCGTTCTTTGTCTTAGGTTCGAGTTGTATAGATCGAGGATCCACACAATTGAGGAATCTTGAAGAAAATCATTGCTTAGAAAGCGAATCAAGAGATTTGAGGTGTTCATATGTGTGAAGAATTTGAAGAATAAACACCTTTGAAGAATTTGAAGAAGATTTGAGAATCAAAGCGAGTAATAAAAGTAACTTTTAATTTACCGAGTGAAGAACACGACGAACTGAGAAGAACAGTTGGGAAGTTAAATCGTTCAGATCTTCACGCCCTAACTTGGCGGAGGAAATCAGCTACTGGCGGCGGAGTGAAGATTTTCCACGATCGGTAGCAATCGTCGGCGAAGAGGTCAAAGCGGTGAAGCTTTTCCTCACCGGCTGACGATGGAGTAGCGGCGGCGCTAGGGTTTGAGGAGCTCGGCGGGAGAGAGAGTCGGCGAAGTAAAAAGAGTGAGGAAGGGAGAGGGTATTTATAGACCACGGTGAAAAGCGGATCGCCGAAGATTTAGGACGAACATGCCTGACCGCTTCCTTCTCACGACATGTGTCACCCACGTCTTGTGTAGTGGAGATCGTGTCGATCGTGGGTGAATAAAATAATGCATCGTGGGATGCGGAGCAGTTTAATGGTAAAATGAAGGTTTGGATAAGATTAGTTTTAAAGTTCCGTTGCAATTTCTTCATTATCAAGGACACGATGAAGATTTTGAGCGAGTTTCAAAGTAGAACGCACATGAAGAATTTGTGAATGGATTGGGTTGAGTATAGCATAGAGGGAAGGGTCGATCACATTCACTTAGCGAAAAAAGCGACTTGAAGAAATAGCCATAAGTGAATCTTGTAGAGGACATAAACCCATATATATATATAGCCAATGAAGAAAGGCAGCGGAAGCAGTGAAGATTTTGCAAAGTTGAAGAATTTGAAAAACTGAAGAATTTCAAAACGAGGAAAAACTCAAATTGAAGATTTTCAACTTTGGTGGTGGCGTGACCCACCGTATAAGAATGATGATTTCAGACACAGCGTACAATTGTCGTAGGGTTACGAGAATCAAATTCTTCATTAATTTCTTCACACTTAGAGTGTTATTCTTCATTGATTGAAGAAAAACGTTTCTTCATGTGTTGCACATCTAAGTCATCAATTTTGCATAAGTGTTAGGATGTGTGCCTTTTCAAAGAACATTCGAAGATTCTAAGATATTTAGCTCACACATAACTTGCTAAATCTCTTCTCATCCAAGGGCTTAGTGAAGATATCAGCTAGCTGTTCTTGATCTTCACGTGCTTTCGATGGAGATGTAAGCCCTTCAACACATGATCACGAAGAAAATGATGGCGAATTTGAATGTGCTTTGTCTTGAGTGCTGAACTGGGTTGTGAGCAATCTTGATGGCACTCTCATTGTCACAATAGAGGCACATTCTTCACGTTGATGCCGTAGTCCTTGAGGTTTGCTTCATCCATAGTAATTGAGCACAACACGAGCCAGCAGCAATGTATTCAGCTTCCGCGATGGACGGTGATCGCAGATTCTGTTTCTTGAGGACCAACGGACCAAAGATCGTCAGAAATGACAAGTACCAGATGTTGACTTGCGGTCCACGATCACCAGCATAGTCAGTCGAGAATATCAATGAGATCAAAAGTAGAGCCCTTGGGGTACCATAATCCTAGTGTTGGTGTGTGAGCTAGATATCGAAGAATATGCTTCACAGCCTTATGGTGTGATTCCTTGGTGTAGCTTGAAATCGGGCACACATGCAAACACTAAGCATTATATCTGGCCTAGATGCACATAAGTACAATAAAGAACCAATCATGGGCGGTATACCTTGTGATCGAAGTCAATACCATTTTCATCGATTGCATAGATGGCCATTTGTGGGCATAGGAATTTTGACACCTTTGCAATCTTGCATGCGAATTTCTTGAGGACATCTTTGAGGTATTTCTCTGAGATATGAATATGCCATTGTGTTGTTGGCGAATTTGAAGACCTAAGAAGAATTTCAACTCTCCCATCATAGACATTTGATATTCTTCACTCATCATATAGGCAAATTCATCACTATAACGTTGGTCGATACAGCCAAAGATAATATCATCAACATATATTTGGCACACAAACAGTTCACCATCATAAGATTTAGTAAAGAGAGTAGGATCGAGTGAACGGGTGTGAAGCCATTCTTCACGAAGAATTCCTTCAATGTATCATACCACGCTTGAGGGCTTGCTTGAGGCCATAGAGGGCCTTATTGAGTCTGAAGACTTTGTCGAGGATTCTTTGGATCTTCAAAACACAGGGGTTGAGCAACATATACTTCTTCCTCAAGCTTACCATTGAGGAATGCACTTTTCACATCCATTTGATATAAAGTGATATTGTGATGGTTAGCATAGGCGAGTAATATCTTGAATAGACTCAAGTCTAGCGGCAGTGCAAAAGTTTCATCGAAATCAATTCCTTCAACTGCGTGTAGCCTTGAGCTACTAGTCGTGCCTTATTCCTCACCACAAGACCATTTTCATCTTGCTTGTTGCGATAGATCCACTTTGTGCCAATGATATTATGCTTGCGAGGATCTGGGCGTTTGACCAGTTCCCGAGACGTTGTTGAGCTCGAACTGATGTAATTCTTCTTGCATGGCCTGAATCCTCCGGCTCGAAATGCTTCATCTACCTTAGTGGGCTCTGTGATAGAGACAAAAGCATAGTGCCCACAAAAGTTAGATAAATGTGAAGCTTTTGGCGTGTGAGAGGACTGGCGCTTTAATGTCATCGATGATCTTCTCCACTTGCACTTCTTTTGCAGCGAGGATGAGCTGGTTGTCTTGAGGAATTTGATCATTTTCCTCGGCACCATTTTCTTGACATTATCTTGGTGCATCAGCTCGGCGTTCTTCGCGTCTGAGAATGAATTCTTGAGCAGTTTCTTGATGGGAATGACATCCTCGGTTGCCTTGAACTGATAGAATCCTCGGTGCTGGTTAATCTAACACGAAGGTAGGTGCTCTCTTTGCGAGCCATTAGTTTCATCGAACCGCACATCTGATGTCAACAATCTTGTGAAGTGCGATGTTGAAGACTACTGTAGGTGTCGAGTCCTTTCCGTAACCAAGCATAAAACCTTCATGTGCTTTGGTGCAAATTTAGAGTTGTGGTGAGGATCTCTAATCCAGCATTTAGCACGAAGACTTTGAAATAACACATTGGGTTTCTTGTCGTTGAGGAGTTCATAGGCAGTCTTCTTGAAGAATTTGTGAAGATATACTCTGTTGATGATGTGGCACGCGGTGTCAATTGCTTCAATCCGAAAGCGACTAGGCGTTTTGTATTCATCAAGCATAGTCGAGCCATCTCAACAAGAGTTACATTCTTGCGCTCCACGGCGCCATTTCTTTGAGGAGTATAGGGGCGAGATAACTCATGAGTAATACCAAGTTCATCAAGATAGTCATCAAGACCGAATTCTTGAACTCAGTTCCATTGTCACTCTGATGTGCTTGATCTTCACACCAAAGTTGGTTGAAGCCCTCGAGGAAAATCGTTTGAAGATTTCCTGCACTTGATTTTTGTAAGTAACAATGTGTACCCATGTGTAGCGAGTAATCATCAACAATAACAAAGCCATATAGTGATGCTTCATTAACGACAATGAGTAATGATTGGGACCAAAGAGGTCCATGTGAAGCAATTCGAAGGGGCGAGTAGTGGTCATGATAGTCTTATTTGGATGCTTGGCCTTGGTCATTTTCCAGCTTCACGGGCTCCGCATAAGTGATCCTTGAGAATTTGACATTCTCAATGCCAATGACATGCTTCTTCTTATGGCGTGTGCAAATTCCTCATGCTGCGTGACCAAGTCGTCGATGCCATAGCCAGCCTACGAAGCTTTTGCAAGTAGGCACACGGCTGGTTGTGGACTGTAGAAAGTCAACAATATACAAGTCTCCTCTCCTAAAGCCTTGAAGACTTTGGAATTGTCGACTTCCATAATCACAACACAGCGATACTTGCCAAAGATAACAACCATATCAAGATCACAAAGCATTGAGGCTGACATGAGGTTATATCCTAAAGACTCAACAAGCATGACTTTGTCCATGTGCATGTCCTTAGAGATAGCAACCTTACCAAGTCCCAATACGACTTTTGCCTTTGTCGGCAAAGATGATATGCTTGAGATGTGGCGGTGATAAGGGAGCATCCATCAATAGATTCTTGTCACCGGTCATGTGATTTGTACATCCACTATCGAGAACCCACTCGGTGGCTTTGGGTTGATCATCCTGCGGATGAATTAGTACAACTTACGATCTCATATACTTCATCGGTGAAGAATATGATATCAAGTTCATCGAGATGAATTTCATCGATCGATATTCATCAGATAAGCGGTATGAGGGCGTGTGAAATGAAAGTTCATTTCATCATGATTAACTGCGTCCTTCGAGCATTTTGTCGGGCCCCGACAAATTCTTGAGGCGTTGAGGCACGTCTGGAGACTGACCCTGCGAGAAGAGATTAGTTCTTTTCTTCACCACCCACATCGAAGGGGTGGCAAAGAGTTCATCACTCTGCGAGCACCATATGAGAATGGTGGCATAGAGGCCAAACCATTTCGTTTCACATAAGAGGGTTAGGGTAAGCATATGAATAAGCGGAGAAATTCTTGAGGACTTATGAACATATTGGTTTGAAGAATAATGCACATATTCATAGCCCTTAGCTCTACCTGCGAAGCGAGTTGTTATACGATGATAATCATATGAGGACTTTGATCCTTTTGAGAATTTGATCCACGTGAGAATTTGGTCCGTATGAGGACTTGGATCCATATGAAGAATTTGGTCCATATGAAGAATTTGATCTGGGGTTCCTATTCTTCACGGGTGGTGTCATGAGGACATTCACTGAAGACTTTCAAGGCACTTCTTGGGAACCAGATTTTCTTCATAGGGGAACCGTTCTGCGATTAGTGCCAACATATCTAGCAAATACTTCACCATTCTGATTTTTGAACAGTTTATAGTTTGAGTCAAATGACTCATCAGCGAGAATGAGAAATTCACATGTAAAGCCAGATAAGGTAGATGGATCAAGCTGGAGGTCCCTTTGCAGCAACCCATGAGGTTTTGGGATCTTGCTCGGGCTTCGATCGTTCCATCGACATTGAGTTTCCTCTCAAAGGCAATACCCTCTTTCCTAGGGTTCTGTTGAGGATCTGCTTTTAAGCACATCACAAAGTCGATGCCCTTTGAGGCTTTTGTACATGCTGTCATGTACAATTCCTTCGATCTGCATCGTCGGTGATACTAGCAATGTCCTCGGATGAGGAATTAGTGATAGCGAGGCGGTGAAGAATTTATAACAGTTGAAGCATTTGAACATTCGGTGAAGAATTAGCGATTCACGTTCAATGCACTTTAAGCATGGAGGAACAAATTCTTCTTGAGAAGCGCTGATTTGTTGAGCAAGTAATGAATCGCGCTCCTTACGAAGATCTTCATAACTCGCTCTTAGCTTCTCAAGATCTTGCTTTCTTTGAAGAAATTCATAAGAAAGTTTCTCATGATCGAGATAAGAGAGTGTTATGATGACCTTGAAGGTTGTCAAGCCTAGGCTGAAGTCTCTGAAGATTTTCGATCGGGGCTTGAGTGCGATCCATTTCTTCACCTAACATATCATCACTCTTATCTAGCATGTTTTGAACCTTTTCAAAAGCCCTTTGTTGTTTATAGCAATCTTAGCAAGTTTAGAGTAGCTGGGCTTGAGATCCTCATCGATTCATTTTCACTAGATTGGAGGAGGTGAAATTGAGTACCTTGGCACCTTTTGCCATGAAGCAATAGGTGGGGCGTAGTCATCATTTTCCTCATCGGGCTTGTCGGTGGTCGGTTTCTTGATGTTGAAGATGGACTTGCTAACATAAGCGATAGCAAGAGCGGACTAGCCACACAGTTCAGATTCTTGGACTCCTCCTCTTCCTCATTTTCCTCAGATTCAGCTTGAGTCCATTTCCTTGCCAATGAATGCAGAGCCTTTTGGAGCTGCTCTTCTTGTGAGAAGAAGGTTTTGAGGATTTTGATGATGAAGATTTTGATGATTTCTTCTTCTTCTTCACGTCATCGAGCTGTAATCCTTGTGTTTCTTCTTCCTTAATTCCTTTTCCCACGAGGACAATCTTGGATATAGTGACCAGGTTTCTTGCATTTGTGACAAAGTCTTCTCTTATAGTCACTAGATGAGGAATCACTTTGCTTCTTGAGGATTTTCCAGCGACCACGTCTTGAGAATTTCTGGAATTTCTTCACGGCGGTGCTAGCTCTGGCCAAATTCTTGAGGATCTCCAAGGCTACTACGAGTCTTCACTCTCAGATTCGGACCAGCCTTGGCCTTGAGGCACGTGTTTTCCATAGCGAGAACCATAGAGATCTCTCTTTTGACAAGCTGGAACTTCGTGAGTATTTAGCCTTTCGAGGATATCGGCGGGATCAAGAGACTTGTAGTCAGCTCGTTCTTGTATCATCGGTGCGGTATCAAATGAGGAATCAAGCGATCTTAGCAATTTCTTCACCACCTCATGGTCGGTGATGTCGGTGGCACCAGTGCTTGAAGCTCATTTGAGATGTCGGTGAAGCGATCGAAGGTTTGTTGAACATTTTAGTTGTCGAGTCTTTTGAAGCGGTTGAAGAGATTCGAAGAACATCAACTCGAGAGTCACGCTGAGTTGAGACACCTTCATTTACTTTGGACAGCTGTCCCGGATGAGTTTAGCGATTCCAAAGCACTCACTCTTCCATATTGACCTTTGCTCGGATGGCCACATATGATATTCTTAAGCTTGAGAATCGAGTTGCTTGAATCTCTTCACATCAGCATCATTCGGAGAAGGTGTGGTGAGGAAACACCTTTTGTCACAACATACGAGAGATCGTTGTCAATTGCTTCAAGATGCATTAGCATTTTGTTCTTCGATGAGGGTAGTCCGTCCCATCGAAGGTAGGACACCTGCTGAGACCTTGATCATACTGCGGTCGACATAACTAAAACTCGGTGGTTAAACCAAAATCACACGAGAACAAGGGGTACCTTGCTCGATACCAATTGAAAGTCGTTATATCGACTAGAGGGGGTGAATAGGCGATTTTATGAATTCTTCAGAGGAATTTGCGGTGAGAAATTCCTTAGCGAAGAAATACTTACAGCGGAATAAGTACTCGAAGTAAGCATAACAGATTACAAGCATTGTCATCATGATGAAATGAAGACAATCACGAGTCTGAAAGCGTAATCACGAGGATAACACAAGATGAAGACAAAGCGGTGAAGAAATTGGCGAGGAAATTGAGAAAGTCTTGATCAAAGTCTTCAAACACAGATATGAACAAACACTCAACACGATAATGAGGAAATGAAAGGGTTGAGGAAATAGAACCGATTAGGTTGGTGAAGACAATGATTTGGTAGACCAGTTCAAGCTGCTGTCTCGGTTATGCGTCTGGTTGGAAGCGGTGAGTATTTAAACTCGAGGACACAGTCCGGACACCCGATCCTTGAGCACGCAGCTCGGGACACCAAGTCCTCACCGTATTCTCCTTGAACTAAGGTCACAGACCTCGTCCAATCACTCGTGGTAAGTCTTGAGCGACTTCCAAACCTTCACATACTTGGTCACTCGGCGATCCACAATTCCTCTTGGATGCTCTAGACCTTGGCCTAACCGTCTGGAAGAAGCACAGTCTTCAAAGGTAACAAGCGTCGGATCCACGGGATCAATTTCTTGATGATGCTCAATCACTTTGGGTTTGTTGGGGTTTGGTTTTGGGTTTTCCTCACTTGATGATTTTCGCTCAAAGTCCTCGGAGGATGGGTTGCTCTCAAATGACAAGTGTCAAGTTCTCTCGGAGCAGCCAACCAACTAGTGGTTGTGAGGCGGCTATTTATAGCCTAGGGAGCAGCCCGACATGATAAGACATAAATGCCCTTCAATGATATGACCGTTAGGTGGATAAGATATTTGGGACAGGTGGCGCGCACACGACAGCAGTCGGAAATTTGAATATCAAATTCCTCGGGGCTATCATGTTCCTCCTTTGTGTAGGCAATTCGCCTTTGGCGAATTCCTAACTCCTCGATCGAACAAATTCCTCGGCGACCGAAAGAGCTTCGTCTACATCCTTTGAAGAAATTGGTGAAGCTGTATGAGATTTCAAAAGCTTCACTCGAAGGATTGGTAGGTGTAGGATTTTGAGTTGAGCATCACATGGAAATTTTTCCTTAGTATTTCCTCGACCCCCTTTAACGATGCGGTGTTTCCTATGACTCAAGAAAGAAAATGAAACTACGAAAACAAAAGTCTTCACGCTTCATGTTCCTCAAATGAATACCAAGTCTTCAAGGTCACACCAATTTCTTCACTTTCAAAGTCTTGAAAGTCTTGAATATCAAAGTCTTGATTGAAGAACTTCATTTTTAGAATTAGACTTTCTCTGTAAATATCAAACTCCTCATAGACTTATAGACCTGTGTACACTCACAAGCGCATTAGTTACTTAACCTATAAGTCTTCAATACACCAAAATCACTAAGGGGCACTAGATGCACTTACACTCGTCATTGGGCTCGTTTTTCTTCACCGTCTGAGAAAGACGGTGAATATGTGAAAAAAGACCCCAATGCGATCGACAACCCAAGAAATTCTCATGAAGCGGCAAGCAACAAGATACACAATGGGTTTGGGTGAAATGGTGGAGTTGCGCTCCAAAAGATTCAAAACTTCCGGAAAAAAAGATTTGGCGGCGAAAAAACCCTATCTACATGGGTGGCGAGGAGGGCGCACTCACCCTCTTCGAGCTGCAGTTTGCCACTCCGTGCCGGAAGCCTCGCCGACCATGGGGATCGGTCGCCGTTGGCGGATCGGTGAGATCTTTTTCGGTGATGGTCGGCCGGATCCGATCTCCTTGGACCCAGCCTGCGGCGGTTTGGACCGCAAGAGGAACCGCCCTCTGGGCGCTCTCCCTTAGCCTTCGCCGCGTCTTCTTCACCGTTCGGTGGCGGTCTTGTCCTTCACCATAGTGCGCCCGGCGAAAGGTTACGACTTGGCGGTTGGCGGAGACGGAAGCGTGGCGAGAGAGTTTTGGGCGGAGAGAGAGAAATCTGAGGCGCTTGTTCAAAATGCCGGTCAACGCCTTATATAGAATTAAGCTTCCAGTGGCTGACCGGTAGGCCCGAACAATCCGTCACGATCCATAGCGGTAGCATTGCGATCGTGGCGAAAAAAGCGTAGCGAGGATCGAGTGTCATCGTCTTATCCCATCCGAGTGCGCGGTTTTCTCCGCTTCGCGCTTCCCAAAATTCGGATCGCGAAATCCGCTAACCGCATGAGCAACTTCGTCGGATAACAGATTTCCTCGGATCGTCGCTCGAAATCCTCGGGTTCACAAAGTTCACTCGACAAGCGTGAAGAATGGATCAAAGGCGGCGAAAGAAAGGTTGATGCCATCACCAAGGTTGTTGATCGAGTAAAGCGCACTCACAACACGAAGAACAGTCGGAAGATTATCAACTCCTTCCTCATCAAACCTCGATCCATTAGGGGCTAATGATGAAGTCATGTACAGGGGGGTAGGGTCATAGACCTGCCCAAAGGTACCTCCACAGGACACTCACAAGAAAGCAGCCTTCGATCGACTGGTAGGCTCCCTCTCAACAATTCAAAGACACTTTCGACTATGAAGACCCACTCAACCACCAAGAGTCCAAGAGCCACTCGGTGTCCAGCGGTGCAATAGTTAAATAGTCTTTATGACCTTAATGACACTTTATGTAGGCGTTACCGATGCGCCTAGCTTTAACGTACCTTAAACCCTCTCTTTGCGTGGGCTGGCTGGGGTCTGGCGTACTCTATATAAGCCACCCCCTCTCCACAGTAGAAGGGTTCGCACCCTATAACACATCATGAGATAATCCGATCGACCGCCTCGGGGCTCCAGGGCGTGGGGCTGTTACTTCCTCCAGAAGGGCCTAAACTTCGTAAATCCTTGGCGTATACAACTACTCCATAGCTAGGATCTTGCCTCTCCATACCTACTCCCCATTCTCTTTGTCGGACTTAGAACCACGACACCATGAGCCTCAACATTCATTGGACGCATACATCGACATGTATTATTTCCAATAAGTCATTGGTTAGCTCCATTGTTCGGAGAAGCGGAGTTTTAGTCATCTTTCCCATGAGGCATGGTTAGCAAGTATCAAATGATTCATAATCAAGTGATTCCAAAATCCCATTTGCATGGAGTTTCTTCATCGCGCTTTACATAATATGACCTAAGCGGCGGTGCCACAAATATGTTGCACTATCATTATCAACTTTGCATCTTTTAGCATCAATATTATTAATATGTGTATCACTACGATCGAGATTCAATAAACCATTTACATGGGGTGTATGACCATAGAAGGTTTTATTCATATAAGCAGAACAACAATTATTCTCTAACTTAAATGAATAACGGTATACTTAACAAACATGATCAATCAAATTCATGCTCAAGCATAAACACCAAGTAACATTTATTTAGGTCCAACACTAATCCGAAGGTAGAAGGAGTGTCTTCGATGGTGATCTTATCAACCTTGGAATCACTTCCAACACAAATCGTCACCTCGTCCTTAACTAGTTTTGTTCTTTTGCAACTCCTATTTTGAGTTACTAGTCTTAGCAACCAAACCGGTATCAAATACCACAGGGTTACTATGAACACTAGTAAAGTACACATCAATAACATGTATATCAAATATACCTTTGTTCACTTTGCCATCCTTCTTATCCACCAAGTATTTGGGGTAGTTCCGTTTTCAGTGACCATTCCCTTTGTAGTAGAAGCACTTAGTTTCAAGCTTAGGTCTAACTTTGGGCTTCTTTACGGGAGTGGCAACTTGCTTGCCATTCTTCTTGAAGTTCCTTTCTTTCCCTTGCCCTTTTCTTGAAACTAGTGTTCTTGTTTAATGATAATCCCCAAGTGCAGGGAATCATCATAGCAATTCCCAATGGTGGAAATGTCATTATGGAGTGTCGAACCCACAAGGAGCTAAAGGTAAGATCAATATTCTCTCAAGCCCTATCGCCTTGATCGACTCTCATTACCGAGCGTTTGCTTCCAACTAGAAGCGAGAAATAAAACTACGTTGTGGATATGAAGAGGATAACTTTGCATGATAT